>JAKZJZ010000175.1:0-70051 GCA_022702705.1 Papilionanthe hookeriana x Papilionanthe teres
GGAAGAAAAGAACAAAGAAAAGAAAATAAATGAAAAGGATTTTTCTTCAATAAAGACAAGAGAAACTAATTTCCGTCAGACTCGCACTCGAGGTCGAGGCCGAGGACGAGGACGAGGGAGAGAAGATCCAATTTTCACAATGAAGAAACCACTGAAGTTCAAAATCCACCTGGATTCTGAAGAAGAAACAACATCCTTGGTTTTGAAGGAACCCCAATTCAAAATACCTCTAGAAGAAGAAGATAAAGAGAAACAATTTGAATCTATGTATGACAAAATCAATCATTATATACATTCTATGAGTCTAACTCGAATCTCCACTGCTAAGATTGAGAATTTAATAGTCAAAGAAGTATATAATGATGACAAAAAGCCAATTAAGTTTAGACTTGGCTCTACTTCTTCTTGTACTAAAAATGATGTAAAAATAGAAGATGAAAATCTTCCACAATCAATGAAAATTATTTTTGAGTTGTATTCTCCTTGGGCACGAAAATTCTTTTGAAATAGTTTAATGCTCAAACAATGGTCTTTAAAAAAACCGCATTTCATTGAACAAATGTGGAATGATAATAAACGAAATTCTAACTCTAAAAAAGGTGTTGGGTTTGAAATTTTGGGACCATTAGATGATACAAAATTTTGTTTGACTGTTACAGAAGAATGTGATTCCGAATCATTGCCTGATCTTCTAATTGAAAATGCTCCCCCGGAATTGGAAGAAGAAATTAAATCGACAATTGATGAACTAAAAGAAATAAATTTAGGAACTAATGAAAATCCAAAACCGACTTTTATTAGTTCATTCCTTAATGATGAGGAAGTAAAAGACATAACTCAATTGTTGATGGAATATAAAGACTGTTTTGCTTGGACTTATGACGAAATGCCTGGTTTATCTCCAGAAGTCGCAGTCCATAAACTCGGGATAGACCAAATCATAAACCCAGTTAAACAAGCTCCAAGAAGGATGCGTGTTGAAATAGAGCAACAAGTCATTGCGGAAGTCAAAAAATTGATAAAGGCTGACCTCATACGAGAAGAAAATTATCCAACATGGCTAGCCAATGTGGTGCCAGTTAAAAAGAAAAATGGACAAATAAGAGTCTGCATAGACTACAGGGACTTGAACAAAGCATGTCCAAAAGATGAATTTCCTTTACCAATTCCTGAATTAATGGTTGATATTGCATCAAAACATGCAATATTTTCTTTCATGGATGGATCATCAGGATATAACCAAATAAAAATGTTTTCGGAGGATGAAGTAAATACAGCTTTCCGAACACCCATGGGCATATATTGTTATAAGGTTATGCCATTTGGACTAAAAAATGCCGGTGCAACCTATCAAAGAGCCATGACACGGATTTTTGATGAACTAATACATAATCAAGTCGAATGTTATGTCGACGATTTGGTTGTCAATAGTAAACAAAAAGACGATCATATATACGATTTGAGAGTTGTCTTTGAACGACTACGACCTTATAATCTTAAAATGAACCCTTTAAAGTGCACCTTTGGTGTCACTTCAGGAAAATTTTTAGGATTTATAGTTCGACATCGTGGGATAGAAATTGATCCTCTCAAAATTGAAGCTATTCTAAATATGCCTCCTCCTAAAAATCTAACTCAATTGAGATCCTTTCAAGGAAAATTAGCATATATACGGCGTTTCATTTCCAATCTATCAGGTAGATGTCAACCCCTTACTGCCCTTACTAAAAAGGATGCCAAATTTGTATGGGATGAAAAATGTCAGCATGCCTTCGAAGACACTAAACAATATCTGACAACCCCTCCTGTCTTAGCAGCCCCTGTATTAGGAAAACCTTTAATCCTTTACACCGCGGCATTGGACAATTCACTTGGAGCTTTACTAGCATAAGTAAATGATGAAGGAAAAGAGAATGCGTTATACTACTTGAGTCGTTGTTTAGTTCCAACGGAAATAAAATATCCAACAATTGAAAAGCATTGTTTAGCCTTGATCTTCACAGTTCAAAAGCTAAGACATTATATGCTTTCTCATAAGGTAACTCTTATTTCAAGAGTTAACCCGTTACAATATTTAATAACACGACCGACACTTTCTGGGAGATTAGCAAGATGGGCAATGATTTTGTTACAATTTGACATAACATTTGTACTGTTACGTGCTATCAAAGGACAAATCTTAGCAGATTTCTTAGCGGCACACCCAATTCCAACAGGATCACCCCTTAACGACGATCTACCTGATGAACAAATATCAGAAGTAAAAGATTCTAACATGCAACGATGGGAACTCTACTTTGACGGAGCATCATCTGCATGGAAAGACAAAGATAAACAAACAATCATACCAGGCAAAGCCGGAGTAGGATTAATTTTCATTACTCCAGACAAAATGATGATGCCCTTTTCCTATCATTTGACAGAATCATGCATGAATAATGAAGCTGAATATGAAGCGCTCATAACCGGTCTAGAATTGAAAATATTAATGGAAATTATGAATATTGATATCTACGGAGATTCCCAGCTAATTATCAATCAAATTGCTGGCAAATACAAAATTCTGAAACCACGACTTAAACAGTATTCTTGTTACACTCTGAAATTACTTCAACAAATTCCTGATGTAACATTCTTCTTAATCCCGAGACGAGACAACTCTCTAGCGGATGCTCTGGCAAAACTTGCAAAGGAATTTGCATGTCCAGAAGAAGATGACATACTGATTTCTATAAAAGGACGACAAGTTCTTTCTCAAATTGACATGGATAATTTGCATAAAATCGGTGAAAATATGACAATGACAATAAGTGACGAGAAGGATGATTGGCGACAACCAATCATCCAATATTTACAAACTGGAAAATTACCTGAAAACACTTCTATTGCCAACCAAATTAAACAAAGAGCATTATCATATGCTCTAATAAACGACATCCTTTATAAACGATCTTTTGATCAAATGTGGTTAAGATGTTTAAACCAAATTGAAGCTCGAGAGATTGTTAAAGAAGTTCATTCAGGTTTATGTGGTGCACATCAATCTGGGCCCAAAATGAAAATGAAAATAAAAAGAATGGGTTATTATTGGCCAACAATGATGACCGACTATCTTGACATTGCAAAGAAATGTCATCAATGTCAAATACATGGAGTAGTTTTACATCAACCTCCAAATGTCCTACATCCGACCATTGCATCATGGCCATTTGAATGTTGGGGTACTGACATAGTGGGCCCTATAGATCCTCCATCTTCCAAGGGCCATAAATTTATTCTGGCGACTACTGACTATTTTTCTAAATGGACGAAGCAATACCCCTTCGAGAAGTCAAGGCGAACAAGTTCTCCATTTCTTTAAAACACATATCGTTTATAGATTTGGGATTCCTCGAAGAGTCATATCGGACAATGGATTGGCCTTCAAAAACACAAAAATGAATCACTTTATCCGGAGACATGGGATTGACTTGGAGATATTCCACAATCTATTACCCTAAGGCCAATGGATTAGTCGAAGCTTTCAATAAAACGTTGGTTCAAATCTTGAAAAAGACATTAAGTAATAGCCCGGACAAAGTGGCATGAACGACTAATAGAAGCTTTATGGGCTTATAGAACTACATACCGAACTCCAACACGGTCTACACCATTTGCTTTGGTATATGGTTCTGAAGCCATCTTGCCTCTGGAAGTCCAAATTCCTTCTCTCAGAATCACAATAATTGATAAAATAACTGAAGAAGAAAATATCAAGTTGCGACTTGAAGAACTTGAAAATTTAGAGGGCAAACGTTCGCAAGCCCAACAAAATCTTGAATTGTATCAAGCAAAAATGATACGAGCTCACGACAAACTATTTCGCCCTAGAACCTTTCGAATCGGTGAATTAGTTTTAGTTCTTCGAAGACCTATATTAGCTCATCGAAAGATAGGTGGCAAATTCAAACCGATATGGGAAGGTCCATATGTAATTGAAAAGACATATTCCGGAGGATCCTACCAATTGGTGGATTGTCAAGGAGAAAGAATCCTACCTCCAATCAATGGGCGTTTCCTAAAGAAATACTACGCGACATAAAAAAAAGAAGAAGAAATGAATAAAGACTTATTTATAAACTGGGACAATAAATTCTCCTTTCAAAAATCATCTTTGATGTTTTGTGACATATTTTTCATTTGTTAAACAAACATTTGAAAATCTAAATTGATATTCTGTCTTGATATTTTCAGGAAAAATGCCTGAAGACAGATTATTTTTCTCATTCCGAAATAATATGACTTTTGCCTTGGACCGTCGACATATAGACGCGAGGACCAGAATTCACTTTGACTTTGATCTGTCTCAAATTGAGTCCATATATCATGGGTCGTTGCTTTATCTGGTAAATCACAGTGAAGTTGATCTTCAGACACCTCTGATAAAATTCAAACTTCAGCAACCCCAAGAATTTGATTTCACAATCAGTGATACTTCAGATGAGGAAGAATTCATGACTGCCCCGGTACAAGGAGCATCAACGTCAGGAACCAAAAATCCGACAACAGGATTCACCAGATCGCAAAGACGAAATCACAATAAACGACTAAAACGACAAAAACAATTACAAGAGAAACAAGACATGGAAGATATGAGTCGGTTAAAATCGCAAACTATCAATTCTCCGTTCGAGGAAATAATATCGGAAACGACAAATCTAGACCTTACAGAAAAAGAGGATGGCAAAGCAGTCATCACTCCAGCATCGGTCACAACTGCTCAATATTTAAGGGTATCAGACAAAAAGAATCACTCAGAGGAAGAGATACGACGAATTCGCGCCATTGAGTGGAGAACTTTCGAACAATATAAATATGTGAATAAAAGAACAATAAATATTCTGGATGGTCTTAAACTTTTTACCAGAATATTTGATGAAACTGAACAAGCTGCTATCATCAACCACATCATAGAAGCCCGAGATCGGGGTAGGGCTGGACGCCTTCGAAGGAGGACCTATTCTGAACCTAATAAATGGATTCGCGGTAAGGGTAGGCAAACCATTCAATACGGATGTTGCTATAACTATGCAAGAGACAGAGAAGGAAATCTTCCTGGGATTCTACGACATGAACAAGTCGACCCTTTACCCGTTGTGATAATCCAAATTATCAGACGACTTGTTACTTGGGGAATCATACCTGCGGATTGTGTTCCCGATAGCTGCATCATTAATATGTATGATGAAGGGGATTGTATCCCTCCTCACATCGACAGTCATGATTTTGAAAGACCATTTTGTACCCTGTCTTTAATGAATCGTTCTTCCGTTATATTCGGAAGAGAGATATAAATCTTGGGACCCGGAGAATTTGAAGGTACATGCGTATTCTTTTAACTCGAGGATTAGTTCTCCTGTTTCAAGGGAACGGTGCAGATTTTGTAAAACACTGCATACCCAGTGTTAACAAGCCACGTATATCCATCACCTTGTGACGAATGAAGCCTGACAAACGACCAGATGGATATCAACCAATACCAGAGCTCGAAGGACTAAAGCCTTTGGAACTGCTGTGATCCCATAAATGTCTGAACACCTGAAACATGTTCGACGAATGATGTTTTGGAGTGTAAGACGTTTATGGACGATCTGATAATCTCCAAATCTATGACATGATATGAAGAACTCTTGACATATAGTATATCTATAGTTGTCGATGTGTGACATATCGGTAGCTGTTGACATGTAAAATATCAGTAGTTCGTTGCAGCGTGCTATATGACATGTACATATGTATGTACTGTAAGCTTTTGTTTGCAATAAATATGTACTGGTGACTTTTTGTGGAAATAAATTGAAGTGTTGAAGAAAAATATATCCCCATTGTCTGTGATATGTCGACAGGTCCTGAAATCAATAAATGACAAAATGAATAATTTCTGATAATCAAACATGAGAATTAGCTTGCGACCTATATAGGTCAAAACCCCAGCGGATATTCCCACCAAAAATATTAGTGAGTTCGCCACTCTTTTCAGTTATTGGATATAAGTCCTTTCCTGACACGGAAATCACGGCTTTTCTCTAACCAAATCTTGACATCGACATCTTGAGGAAAATAGAAAATGACATCTATTTTCTCTCTTCGGTTATTAGATATAAGTCCTTCCCTGACACGGAAATCATGACTTTCCTCTAACCAAATCTTGACATCGACATCTTGAGGAAAATAGAAAATGACATCTATTTTCTCTCTTCGGTTATTGGATATAAGTCCTTTCCTGACACGGAAATCACGGTTTTCCTCTAACCAAATCTTGACATCGACACTTTGAGGAAAATAGAAAATGACATCTATTTTCTTTCTCCGGTTATTGGATATAAGTCCTTTCCTGACACGGAAATTACGACTTTCCTCTAACCAAATCTTGACATCGACATTTCGAGGAAAATAGAAAATGACATCTATTTTCTCTCTTCGGTTATTGGATATAAGTCCTTTCCTGACACAGAAATCACGGCTTTCCTCTAACCATATCTTGACATCGACATTTTGAGGAAAATAGAAAATGACATCTATTTTCTCTCTTCATTTATTGGATATAAGTCCCTTCCTGACACGGAAGTCATGACTTTCCTCTAACCAAATATCAACATTGACATTTTGAGAAATGAAAAATGACATCCATTTTCTCCCTCCTGTTATAGGATATACGTCCTTTCCTGACACGGAAATCACGGCATTCCTTTAGCAAAATATCGACATCGACATTTTGAGAAATGGAAAATGACATCCATTTTCTCCCTCCTGTTATAGGATATACGTCTTTTCCTGACACAGAAATCACAGCATTCCTTTAGCAAAATATCGATACCGACATTTTGAGAAATGAAATATGACATCCATTTTCCCTCCCAATAAATCTCTTTTCAAATACAAGAAGAAAATGTCTTCTTAGAACCGACATAAAAGACATCTAACATCCTCCGGGAGAGATATGATATCCCCTCCTTTCCTGACCATTATGAGACATCTCTTAGACCACTTCGGTCAACGCCAATATGTGCAGAATACTTATATAGTATTCTACACATATTGGGGGCCCTTTTGTTGACCTCATTTTACAATGAGTCAATAACCTTATGACCTAAAAAGTCAACTTTGGTCAAAATGGTCAAACCAGACCCAATGACCAACCCTGTTGACCCTATAGGTCACCCTTATGACCTAAAAAGTCAACTTTGGTCAAAATGGTCAAACCAGACCCAATGACCAACCCTGTTGACCCCATAGGTCACCCTTATGACTTAAAAAGTCAACTTTGGTCAAAATGGTCAAACCAGACCCAATGACCAATGACCAACCCTGTTGACCCCATAGGTCACCCTTATGACCTAAAAAGTCAACTTTGGTCAAAATGGTCAAACCAGACCCAATGACCAACCCTCGTTGACCCCATAGTCACCCTTATGACCTAAAAAGTCAACTTTGGTCAAAATGGTCAAACCAGACCTAGTGACTAACCCTGTTGACCCCATAGGTCAACCTTATGACCTAAAAAGTCAACTTTGGTCAAAATGGTCAAACCAGACACACTGACCAACCCTGTTGACCCCATAGGTCACCCTTATGACATAAAAAGTCAACATTGGTCAAAATGGTCAAACCAGACCCAATGACCAACCCTGTTGACCCCATAGGTCACCCTTATGACCTAAAAAGTCAACTTTAGTCAAAATGGTCAAACCACACCAGTGACCAACCCTGTTGACCACATAGGTCAACCTTATGACCTAAAAAGTCAACTTTGGTCAAAATGGTCAAACCAGACTCGTGGACCAACCCTGTTGACCCCATAGGTCAACCTTATGACCTAAAAAGTCAACTTTGGTCAAAATGGTCAAACCAGACCCATTGACCAACCCTGTTGACCCCATAGGTCACCCTTATGACCTAAAAGTCAACATTGGTCAAAATGGTCAAACTAGACCCAATGACCAACCCTGTTGACCCCATAGGTCACCCTTATGACCTAAAAGTCAACTTTGATCAAAATGGTCAAACCAGACCCAGTGACCAACCATGTTGACCCCATAGGTCAACCTTATGACCTAAAAAGTCAACTTTGGTCAAAATGGTCAAACTGCACCCAATGACCAACCCCTGTTGACCCCATAGGTCAACCTTATGACCTAACAAGTCAACATTGGTCAAAGTGGTCAAACTGGACCCAATGACCAACCCCAGTTGACCCCATAGGTCAACCTTATGACCTAAAAAGTCAACTTTGGTCAAAATGGTCAAACTGCACCTAATGATTCAACCCCGTTGACTCCCATAGGTCAACCTTATGACATAAAAAGTCAACTTTAGTCAAAATGGTCAAACCAGACCCACTGACCAACTCTGTTGACCCCATATGTCACCCTTATTACCTAAAAAGTCAACATTGGTCAAAATGGTCAAACCAGACCCAATGACCAATCCTGTTGACCCCATAGGTCACCCTTATGACTTAAAAAGTCAACTTTGGTTAAAATGGTCAAACCAGACCAAGTGACTAACCCTGTTGACCTCATAGATCACCCTTATGACCTAAAAGTCAACTTTGGTCAAAATGGTCAAACCAGACCTAATGACCAGCCCTGTTGACCCCGTAGGTCAACCTTTTGACCTAAAAAGTCAACATTGGTCAAAATGGTCAAACCAGACCTAGTGACTAACTCTGTTAACCCATAAGTCAACCCTTTCACCCAATGACACATTTAAGACCCCACAATGACAAAATCACAAATACTGGACATTTTAAAATTAAAATGATCAATTTGAGTTGACTTGGGTCAACCCAAGTGAAAATTGGTCAACACCTATCTATTTTGATTAAAATAGATAAAAATGAAATAAAAATAACAAAATTAATCAAATAATTAATTTCAAAATTATTTTGATTAATTAAAGTGATTAATGATTTAATTTTCAATATTTTAATTAAATGACATAATTAATTAAAATGAAAATTAAATTTAAATCATAAAATGACAAAAATGATAAAATTAATCAATTAATTAAATTGAAATTATTTTCAATTAATAAATTGATTAACTAAACATTTTCCAAAAATTTTAAAATGGAAATTAAAAAGAAATGAAATGATACATAGCCTCCTCATAATTAGTTAGGCTAAACCCATCTTAAAGCATAATTAACACATAATTAAGCCCACTTTAAATCAACTTAGCCATGGGTTAACACCCATCATGATGCATGGGGTGAGGTGTCTCTTCCTCCTTCACCCTAAGTTTCATTTAGCCATGAGGTGGCCGGCCAACATGAGGCCTCATCCCCCACCTCCCAAGCTACCCAATGGAAGGAAAACCATGCATGAAACCCCCCCTTACCATGGTTAGAAGCAATGATGAGGGATAAGCTTGTGTGTCACCATTTGCCAGGCCCAAAGAATGATGTGTAAGCTCCCTAAGAAGAAGAGAGGCAGCTCACCTTGCACCTCTTACATGAGCCAATGGGGAAGAGACAAAACAATGGAAATCATCATGAAAAGCTTAGGGAGAAGGAACCATGCATATCCTCAGCCAATTTCTTCACCCAATGGACTGATAGGAGAGATAACTACTCCCCTAGAACAACCTAAGCTAAACCATGGCCTCCCCTTGGCTATAAAAGGAGCCCATACCTGAGCCTAGCAAGGAGGAGACAAAAAAATTAGGGAGAACTATAGGCTGCCCAAATCCACTTGCTCCCAACATAAAAACTCTTCCTAAGAGTCTCAACAATCTATTAAGATCAAATCCAAGCCATTGATTGAGCCTATTTGAGCCAATTTGATCAAATTTCAAAAACAGCCAAAATTAGGTACTTCTTCAAAATTCTCCCCTAAGCCTGACTTCTGGATCAAATTGCTGCAGCAATAACCTTCCATTGGAGTCCTAAAAGGCAACCATAAGGTCTGATCTAGCTTGATTTGCTTGTGGCAAAGGTATGGAATTTTTCTTTAGAAAATAAATCATATTTTCGATATATCATGTGTTATACTAGCTCAGAAGTGTATTATCACCGTATGGATGGATACTTCTCATCTAGATGATCATTTAAAAAAAATCACTCAATTTCATCAAGAAATGAGTAAGATATTAACATTTGAAGTTTAACGGTTATGAAATTTTCTGGAATTAAAATGGATTTATCACAGCCGTCCGTTCCTGTGTTTTGGAACGGACGGCGATGATCAAACAGCGCGGTGTCCGCTGTTCGGCTGCCCGCAACGGATTTTCCCGCTCTTCAACGGCTCCGAGGACACGCGTCGCCGTGTGAGGAGTTTGGCGGTTGGAAATTAAATAAAAATCCATTTTAACCTTAAAAACTTCAAAAATCAATATCTTTTTATCTAGAGGTCACAAAAATATAATAAAAATACCTCTGGAAAGCTCTTGAAGAGGAAAAAATTATGAGACCAAAATCATAATTTTCTTCTTAGTATTTAATTTTTAATTAATTAAATACTCTCTAGAGTATTTTAATTATTAAAAATTACTTATAAATCAAAAAACTATGAAACTTTGAGGCATTTATCTTTATGTTCTTAGGAACCTTCCATAATTTTTCCAAGGACAGAAAACATATCTAAGGCACTTTTCTTTAATTTTAAAGTTTCTTTGTAATTATTTCAAATAATAATTATAAAAAATTGAAAATTAAGAAAAATAAAATGAAAATGACTAGAAATGATAGGGCAACGTACAATAACCCTAAGAAAACTATTTCTAAGTCATAAAAATTATCTTGAATGGTATTTTGAAATTTAGGGTTGAAATTCTTTATTAATTAAATAATTTTAATCCTAAAAATAACCCTTTATAAATTTAACCTATTTTCATCAACAATCTGAGTTTGAAAATGGTTCTAGTCTATGATAGACTAATAGTAAACTTTACTTAAGTCTAAAATGACCAAATTAGACTTAATTAGGTTTAAAAATAACATTTAAATCCATTAAACCTTACTTAAATTAGGTTGAATATAAAAATTAAATTTTTAATTAGGTTTAAGGACATATTAAACCTAATTAAAATCAAATCTTTTAATTAAGTTTAAAGACAAAATAAGCTTAATTAACCCATTAAACCTCACTTAAATTTGGTTTAATATAAAAATTAAATTTTTAATTAGGTTTAAGGACATATTAAACCTAATTAATCAAAATCAAATCTTTTAATTAAGTTTAAAGACAAATTAAGCTTAATTAACCCATTAAACCTTACTTAAATTAGGTTAAATATAAAAATTAAATTTTTAATTAGGTTTAAGGACATATTAAACCTAATTAACCAAAATCAAATCTTTTAATTAAGTTTAAAGACAAATTAAGCTTAATTAACCCATTAAACCTTACTTAAATTAGGTTTAATATAAAAATTAAAATTTTAATTAGGTTTAAGGACATATTAAATCTAATTAACCAAAATCAAATCTTTTAATTAAGTTTAAAGACAAATTAAGCTTAATTAACCCATTAAACCTTACTTAAATTAGGTTTAATATAAAAATTAAAATTTTTAATTAGGTTTAAGGACATATTAAACTTAATTAACCAAAACTAAGCTCTCTTAATTAGGTTTAAGGGCATATTAAACTTAATTAACCAAAATCAAAACTCTTTAAATTAAGTTTAAGGACATATTAGACTTAATTAACCAAAACCAAATCCTCTTAATTAGGTTTAAGGACACATTAAACTTAGTTAACTTATCAACCTTAGTGGTTTAATTCAAAACCAAACCTTTAATTAAAAACATATTAAACTTAATTAACCCCCTTAAAACATAAGGTTTAATCAAACTTAAAGCCTAATTAGGTCTAACCCTTAGACCTAATTAAACCATTAAGTCTTAACTTAATTAGACTTAATCAAATCTAAACCCTAATTAGGTCTAACTCAATGTAACTCCAATTAAACCATTGAACCTTAACTAACTAAGGTTTAATCAAACATAAACCCTAATTAGTGTCTAACCCATTAGACCTAATTAAACCATTAAACCTTAACTAACTAAGGTTTAATCAAACATAAAACATAATTAGGTCTAACCCATTAGACCTAATTAAACCATTAAACCTTAACTAACTAAGGTTTAATCAAACATAAACCCTAATTATGTCTAACCCATTAGACCTAATTAAACCTTTAAACCTTAACTAACTAAGGTTTAATCAAACTTAAACCCTAATTATGTCTAACCCTTAGACCTAATTAAACCATTAAGTCTTAACTAAATTAGACTTAATCAAATCTAAACCCTAATTAGGTCTAACCCAATAGACCTAATTAAACCATTAGACCTTAACTAACTAAGGTTTAATCAAACATAAACCCTAATTAGGTCTAACCCATTAGACCTAATTAACCATTAAACCTTAACTAACTAAGGTTTAATCAAACATAAAACCTAATTAGGTCTAACCCATTAGACCTAATTAAACCATTAAACCTTAACTAACTAAGGTTTAATCAAACATAAACCCTATTAGGTCTAACCCATTAGACCTAATTAAACCATTTAACCTTAACTAACTAAGGTTTAATAAAACATAAAACCTAATTAGGTCTAACCCATTAGACCTAATTAAAGCCATTAGACCTTAACTAACTAAGGTTTAATCAAACATAAAACCTAATTAGGTCTAACCCATTAGACCTAATTAAACCATTAGACCTCAACTAACTAAGGTTTAATCAAACATAAACCCTAATTAGGTCTATCCCATTAGACCTAATTAAACCATTAAACCTTAACTAACTAAGGTTTAATCAAACATAAAACCTAATTAGATCTAACCCATTAGACCTAATTAAACCATTAAACCTTAACTAACTAAGGTTTAATCAAACATAAAACCTAATTAGGTCTAACCCATTAGACCTAATTAAACCATTAGACCTTAACTAACTAAGGTTTAATTAAACTTAAAACCTAATTAGGTCTAATCCATTAGACCTAATTAAAACCATTAGACCTTAACTAACTAAGGTTTAATCAAACATAAACCCTAATTAGGTCTAACCCATTAGACCTAATTAAACCATTAGAACTTAACTAACTAAGGTTTAATCAAACATAAAACCTAATTAGGTCTAACCCATTGACACCTAATTAAACCATTAGAACTTAACTAACTAAGGTTTAATCAAACATAAACCCTAATTAGGTTTAACCCATTAGACCTAATTAAACCATTAGACCTAATTAAACCATTAGACCTTAACTAACTAAGGTTTAATCAAACATAAACCCTAATTAGGTTTAACCCATTAGACCTTAACTAACTAAGGTTTAATCAAACTTAAAACCTAATTAGGTCCTACCCTTTATACCTAATTAAACCATTAGACCTTAACTAGCTAAGGTTTAATCAAACTTAAAACCTAATTAAGTCTAACCCATTAGACCTAATTAAACCATTAAACCTTAACTAACTAAGGTTTAATCAAACATAAAACATAATTAGGTCTAACCCATTAGACCTAATTAAACCATTAGACCTTTGTTGACCTCATTTTTGATGAGGTCTTCTCTTCTTCTCTTTAGTACTTAGGATCTAGCCTTAGGCTTTTCCTTTGACTATCTTAGAGGACTAGAATTGGGACCCACCACCTAGAATTTCAAACCACTTCTTAGCTCCCCGCAAACTCCACAAACTCGACTCGTAGACCCCTAATCACCTGGAGGGTTGAAATCAAGTGTGGAAGTTTAAAGGATGAGTTCCTATAGGACTCTTCGGCCTTGAGACCGCCTCAAGTGGCTCGGTCGCAGTGAGGGCCGACTTACACACACACCACACTCATACACTACACTCATACACTACACTCATACACTACACTTCCATACACCTCCTAAAAAAACCACACCTATACCTAACTTGACCTCCTGACTCATATAAGTGATTCACATGGATGGTCCTTAACCCCTAAGCCCTCGAGCAAGAGGGTTGAGGAACAACATAGTGAATGCCTCAAATGAGTCCCTTCATGGCTCATATGGGCTTGATGTGGCTTCATGGCTCAACCAAAATGATTTTATTCCACTTATATTCACCAAAGCTTCAATTTTCCAAATTTTCAATTTTTGACCCCCGGGACCCTACACCCCGCCTAACCTACCAAATGCCCTTGAAAATACCCAAAATTTCCAAAATCACCTAAATTACCCAAAATTCCTCAAGACCAATCCTAAACATTTCCTCATCACTCAAATTGATCATTCATAGCCAAAATACCAAAAATTCCAAAAATACCTCCCAATACCCTCCAAATACCCAAAATACCCCTCTTAGCCAAAAAATCCAAAAATTCAGAAAATTCCCAGAAAATTCCAAAAAATCCCAAATATTCCCAATTTCATTTTGTTCGACTACACCATGGGCCAATTTTGTCAATTTACCCCACTTTTATCAAAACCCCCAATTTGACCCATTTTAACCCAAAGTAAACCCAATGTCAAACCTAACCCACCCAATTGACCCAAATTCTGGTCCAATTCAATTCTAAACTTCAATTCAATATCCCTAACACCAATCTAGACCCAATCCAAGCCCAATTTGATTGGCATTGGGATCCAATTTCACTTTTGGCCTTAAAGCCCAATTTGGACCCATGACCCAAACTTAGCCCAAACTCACCCAATTCAACTCCAATTAACCCCAAATCTTTTCTAAACCTTCCTTGACATCCCCATAAACAAAACACTAACATGATTTGCCCAAAATTTAGACCCAAACCCCACTCAAATTCAACCCAAAATCAAAAAGCCCAATTTTGACCTAAACCTAAACCTAGCCCAAATAGACCCAAACCTCAAAATCAAAACCTAACCAAAGCCAAAACCTCTTTGAAACACTCCCATAAATATTTCCCAACATTAATTTTACATCAATTTCAACTCTAGCCCAACTTTGGCCCATGGTAGCCCATTTTGGCCCACCTTAGCCTCTTTACCAAAAAGGCCCATATCCAACCCAATTCAAACCCAAATCACCTCAAATTTGTTTCAAACCTCTCATGACACATCCCTAAACCAAACTCAACAATTATTTGGCCCAAGCCTTTACCAAAATTTCATCCCAAAATCCATTTTAAAATTCAAAAGCCCACTTTCCTAAACCATTTTAAAAGCCCATCCTTTACCACATCCAAAGGCCCAAGATTGGTCCCAAAGCCCATAATGACATTTCCCCTCATCATACTTTCAATTAAACTCAATACCTAAGTCCTAAATTCATCATCAAATCATTCCAAATCAAGTTCCATACAAATTTCCATCAAATTACCAAAAAAATTCCTATAATCCATTTTCATGAAACAAATCAACCTTTTCCCAAGCCAAATGGAGCCATGAACAAGCCATTCTCAAGCCACATGAAGCCATGAGGGCTTTGACTTGTCATTAGTCCATTTATGGCAAGAAGAGGGGGTTCTTTCTTAAACCTCCTTTAACCCTTTTTTACCTTAATCATGTCACACACTAAACCATGTTTAGCCACCTCATCATGGATGGAGACTTCACCACTCCTTCTAAGCCGACCTAAATGATTCCCTCAACTCAAAATCGAGCTTGGAAGGGTGCACCAAGCCCAAAATGGTGGGTCGACCCAAACCAAGCCAAAGTGAGCCTTCTCCCATTCCATTTAAATCAAACTCCTTTACACATGTCAAACCTCAATTGATCGCACAAGCCTCCGACTCGACCCACCCGAGCTCGAGGGACGACTCGACTGCCGGCCGGCCACCCGATCGCTCGGAAAACACCATGCCCGAAACCTCGGGAGGAGCCAAATTTTAGAATTCCACCTTGCCGAGCCGCCTCACTCCAAATGGCCATCGCGAACTGTTCTTCTCCTCACCGAGCGAACTGATCCCAACCATTAAACCCCCCGGGAGAGCCTCCAGCCATGCCTATTTAAACCCCTCACCTTCTCGGCCAAAGGAGGTACTGAAACAAACCTTAAGGAAACTCTGCCAAAATTGTTCCAGACTACTCCCTATACACAGAGCACTTGATCCCCACCGAAATCCCCCTGCCATTTCTTCTCCGTGAGCTCAATTTCGTAGTCGAAATCCAAGCCCAAAACCGAGACATCTCCTCACAGTGAGCCAATTCCCAAATTGATTGGTTCTACACCTTCACCGTACCAAGGGAAGGTGTCCACCGACAGAAAGCCCCATCTCTAGGCCACCCAGCTTGCTCCAGCCTCCAAGCTTTGTGATCGAGCCGTGGTCGAAGTCCAACCTAGACAATTCACTGCACCGGGAGACTTCATCCGGAGCTTACTAGATCCAATCGAAGGTGCAACAACTCTCGGATCGAAGCTTCACTTCTCCGAGCAAAGGTATGGACTCCCTCTTCTTCCCGAGCTTCCAGAGATTCTCATTTTAATTTGAGTCAATTTAAATGCATGTTTACCGTATGGATGTGTTCGTCTCTTCAAGACGAATCCATATAGCATAAGAACACGAAATCCATTGAGAATCGAGTGAGAAATTAGGGTTAGAAGGTTGACGGTCACGGGTGCACACCGGCCGTAGACGATGACCGGAGCCGTTGGATCGCGCGTGTATCGAGCGGACGGCTCGGATTGCGCCGACCGTGGAATGTTACGTGAACCGCGGGTCCCGGACGGCCGACTCGGATGGCGGCGCCCAATCGCGGCGCGACACGTACCCCTTCGGAGTCGCCGAGGATGACGCGGCGCCGACTCGGATAAATAGAAAATTAGGGGTATTTTCTATTTATTTAATTCCTTAAACTTGGAAAATTCATAACTTTGTGTAGAAAAATCACAAAAATAAAATAAAAATACCCTCTTGCTCAGTGAACAGAGGAGAATAATGTGGAAAAGAAATCATTTAATTTCATCAAGTATTTTATTTTTTATAATTTATTTACTCTCTGCATACATTTAATTCTCCATGCATGTATACAATTCACCATGGCATGAGACCATAGGGCTTTTGAAGCCTCTAAACTTGGGAACATTCCCTGAATTTTCCAAGGTCAGAGGCCATCTCTGTGAAAAGTTATTGATTTTTCAAATGCATATTGGTGTTTTGAGTATTTTAATTCCAAAAATTAGCATGTTGTGAAATAAATTCTAGGAAAATTTGGTGATGTTCCTTATGACCAGAGAACCCTAGGAAAAATAGAGACTTGAGTTAATTCACTCGGATTAACCTTAATCGGCTTAAACACTCAAAATAGGTCTCTAATTAATTAGAGCTAACCATACATCAAATTGACTTGAAATCAATTCTCCACTGACCTTTAGGATCAGAGGAACCCACCATAAAAGTTTGAAGTCAATTGGACTCGGTTAGCCCTATTAATTGGGTTGATTAAGCCATTTAGTCATTTTAAACTTTAAAAATTCATAACTTTCAAAATATCTTTCAAAAATTCACCAATTTGGTTTTGGAGCCTCTCTGATATCAGGGAAATTTAAGAAAATTAAAATTTCAATTTTTTAAAAAAGTTGATTTTTAATATTATTTTAATATTTTTAATAATTAAAAAATAATAAAAATCACAAAAATAATAAAATTCACCAAAATGTCACATTTTGAATTTTAATCACTTAGGAACAAACCCCATATTTTTCTTAGGCTTATTTGGTGAGATATTAATTTTTAAAGCTCTAGGGTAATTTTAAAATTAAAAAATGTATTTTCTAGCATTTTCACCAAAATAATTATAATAAATCAAAGAAAAATCAGAAAATTGTAAAATTTGGTTCTCTGGAATCCTTGATATCAGAGAGAATTTTAAAAATTATAAAATTCATTTTTCAACTTATATTCTATTTTTAAATTAATTAATACTCCATAGCTTAAAATAATTCTAATAAATAAAATATAATTTAAAAAAATCACAAAATTTGGTCCAAGTGGTCCTCTAGTCATTAGGAATGTCCCATAATTTTCTTAAGGATAGAAACTTTCCCTTGGTCATGTTATTAAATTTTCCTTGGAAATCCTTATTTTCCACCAAAAATAATTATATAAATAAATTAAATACAGAAAAATCACATTTTCTCCTCTAATGTCTTTATTGACATATGAGTGAAGTCACATAAAAATTTCAAGTTCATTTGAGCTCAATTTAGTGAGTTATGAAATTATTAGGCTTGAAGGGCAAAATGGTAATTAAAATCTTAACCCTTTAATTAAAACTTTAGGCTTAATAAAATTAATAGGTAAAATATTTGATCCTAATCTGATTTGGATGATTGAAATTTAATAATTAAAGGGTAGAAACCTACTAAACAATTTAAAATAATTGAAATAAACCTTAATTAAATAATTAATTAAATTTGGAAGAATAATGAAATTGAAATTATTAAAATAGGGATATTATCAGGAGGAGATTTATTCTTTAATTTAAAAATCCCTAAATTGATCATCCCAATAATGTTTAATTCCTAATTAAAATGATAATCCAAATTTAAGATTTAAAATGTTAAAAGACTTAATCATTAAATTAAATTAAAGTTAAACTATTTAAAACAAATTCCCTTAAAATTAAAAATTAAATTAAAAATTAAGAATTAAATTAAATTAAATTAAATTAAATTAAATTAAATTAAATTATATTATATTAAATTAAATTAAATTATATTAAATTAAATTAAATTAAATTAAATTATATTATATTAAATTAAATTATATCGGTTCTCAACTTTTCCATGGCATCTTCTAGCGGGGCTTTCTGTGTGTCTTCGTGGTTGTCGTGCGATAGTTGCCGGGTCCCCTTCTCACGAGTCCCCTTTATCGCGGTAGCACTTTCTTCGCATTCAAGTCTCTCGGCGAGACTTTCTTCTCGAGTCGCCGTTTCAATCTCAATCGCCCAAGTAGTGGGACGCCATACCATCCTTCCGGCGACAGGTCTCGAGACCGCATGGTCTCGTCGGCCAAATGCCGGAAGGTGGTATCCTCCCTAATCCGTAATCCCGAGACGACAACAGGCGTGACTAGCCTTCATTCTTTTACTTGGCTTTTCCGTCATGATGGCGGGTTCGCTCGGGGCCCAAGACGGGATTCGGACCGGCACCCGCCCTATCCTCCGTAGAATTTCGATACGGGCGCTTTTCCTTCTTCGCTAACTTTTCTACCAAAGTTTGCAGTCGAGCAAACGGCGTAGTTCTAGTTCTTTTCTTGCGCTATCGTTGTAATATGCGGGCCGTGGTAATGTGGCGAGAATCTTGCGAATGTTTTCTTCATCTTCTCGCGGCGGAGAGGGGATGAAACTCGCTTCCTCCCAAGAGTGGTATGTATTCAGCAAGCGGTGTATATTCCTGCAGCTTCGGAATTTCTTCAGGAAAGCAATTTCAAGACACTCGGCTTCTTTAGCGATCCTTCTATTTCTGTTTCTTCTCCGGGTCTTCGTTAGTGACTGAATTCTTGAACCGGACCCGATTTCGAAAACGAAGGTCTTACAGGAAGATCCGTACCCTCCACGGTAATGTGTCCATCATAATCTTGGATTTCTTTCCCCTTTGATTTGGCAAAAGTCGGGGCAAAGTGCGAAACAACTAGACCAGGTGGGGGTAGAAAGAACAGTCCTCCCGTGGACATCGGTACTCCTCTTAGTCGGGATCCTTTGCAGAGGAGGGAATTCTCGGGTCGACCTAAGGTCGAATCTGACGCAGCGGCTCTTCAGCTTCAGTACCTTGTTCATCGATGCAAAAAGGAGACGTCGGTGATCTTGACGTTCGTGTTTTCAAATCCTTGTCCAAATCGGATGATTCCATTGTCGGGCAACTCATCCTTATAGACGACGAGGTCCAGCTCATCGGTGAAAGAGAAAATCGGCTTCGGGGCTTCCATTTCCGCAGGTAGATTCGGTTGTCGGTCCCTAGTTATGCTTCTTTTCTTTAGGACGAAAAGAAAGGAATCGAAAAGAGTCCGAACTCATTCATGTTCATGTATTTATAAAAAGGAATCACTTATTTAAAGAATCACTTATTAGAGAGTTTGTTTATTTAGAACGGAGTGTTCAAAGGTGTAGAGAAGGTAAGGAATCGAATCGGAGTTGGAAAGGAAAAGAGAGTCTTAAGCAAGACTTCTCGACTCGAAGGATCACTCCTAAACTAACACCTATCGGGGTCCACCCCACCTCGTAAATGAGGTAAAGGATCTCGGAACCTCTCTGTTTAGGGGTGTCTAAACAAATGGCTCCTAAATCCGAGAGAATGTTGGTTATACTTGTTCAAGGTAGAAATGAACACAGTATTTCAACGGAAAGAAGGGTAGTTCGATCCATTAGGGACATGGATACACTACCGATTTTTGAAAGCAAAACTATTTGATTAAAATGGAGAGAGGAATTCATCCCCAGCGGAGTCGCCAGAAATATGTCGGCATATTTTTAGGTTATGTGTTTTATTTTGAAAAGGGAGTCGCCTACAGAAATTGTCGGCGAATTTTTAATTTAATAAATAATTTGAAAAGTAGTATTTGATTTTTGAAAATAATTTTAAATTTGAAAATTTTAAGATATGAAATCAAACCGATCTCACATCCCGAATAGTTTATATAAACGAGCGCCGCACCACAAACCGTGTATCTATCCCGAAGAATAGACACACTGCTTGATAATGGGGCTCGATTAAATAAACTAGAAAGGTTTATGACATCCGTTTGGTCTCGCGAACCAATTTTATAAGCCGACAAATTCCCCGCTTAATATGAAACTATTAAACAGGGTTTATATTACTCCGGTTCTTTAAAATTCTCTATAAGGGCAAGCCCCTATAGTTAATTACATCTTAAGTGACGGAATCACCTAAGAAAACTCTCGATAATAATCAATAATTCTCGCTCTCAAGAATTTCAAAATTTAAGTTTTCAAAGGATTGAATTTTGGAAATTTCAATAGGGAATGGATCAAATTTAGAACATTTTTATTTTGGGAATTCAAAGGAAGAAAAGTAGGAGAAATTATGGATTCGAAGTGAACTTCGATAATTTCCCGACTACCCTATTGTTTCGGCTTCGAATTTAGGAAAGTCCTAATGTTTATTTAATGTTTTAATCTTGCCAATTTTAATTAATTAGGGCTTATATTTATATGATAGAATCATACAAATCGCCTAGAAGATATGAGGGTTTATGTCGTATCGGACGACTACCTCTGAATCCTAAGACCGGTTAGGGTTTAATTTGCAATGCAAATGCCTAACGAAGAGTCGAGGATTTATGTCGCACTAGGCAAACTACCTCGAAGTCCTATGGCTTTGTTATTTAATTCTAAGAAAGTTTTGCTCAAGTAGGTTCAAGTTTTGCTGACGACGATGGCCGTGCCGCCCACCATGCTCCGAGCTCCTTGTTGTTGCAGAGGTTTAGTTTTAGAAATCATAAATCAAGAGATGAGAGAAGTGTTCTGGTTTAGAGAAGTCTTAATTTCCAAGTGTTTTTTGTGTTTTAATTAAAACAAATCTTAAAGTTGATTATAACGACACCGGCTAAGATCCCACTGGCTCCATCCTTCCGCATCATTATTTTTATCGGATTCACTTAGTCCGGATGAATTTGCTAAACTCAATCGAATGAGTTCCACACTTTCATTTAGACCGTGGGAAATCCCGTTAGCAACACGTAGGTTACATCATCCGAGGTATTCCCGATCATCCAACAAGACGTTTTAATTTAGTTGTAATTGTAGTTTTGTGTTCCGTTTGTGATTAAATTTCGAGTTGTCTTATATTTTGAAATGTCGTGGAGGTGAATTTTATCTTGTAGTGTCTTTTAATTTAGTTATGGGTTTCAGCTTTGGTTTCTCGTCCTAAAGGTGTCGGTTTTCATGCAACTCGTTGTTTATCATGCAAGAAAAATAAAGTGCATTTGCAATAGAATAAACCGCAATAAAATAAAAGCGTACTCTGAGGGTCTTCCCGTCATTCCAAGCCGCACTTAAAACACAATTAGAATATTTAAGCAAGTTCCTAGGTAAAGCTAAGGGAAAGGTTTATGGTTTTCTACCAAGTTCCTAATCCTATAGCTAGTCATTTCCTACGACGTCTAGGTTCTCATGTTTTTAGTTTGAGGACGATTTTCTTCATCAGAGAATAACTAAGTTCAATCGTTCTTATAAATATCCTAACATATTGAGGAAGTGCTTAAGAAGAATCTTAAACATCTTTTCAATATTTCTAGGATTGTTTTAAGTCCAAGAGAATTTAGTTATATAAATGAATCGATCGTCCGAGATTTTCAATTTTTGTTAACTCTGCTCAGCTGAACTAGACATTCGAATATCCTATAAGTGAAGTAACATTTCATTTTAATGTTCTATTTAGGAGTTATGATAACTAAAGCTCCTAAGGGCAAAATGATATTTAATGATTTGTGATTCAAATTTAAGTTCAAATTAATGATTTAAGTTCGGAATAAGTGTTCAAGTTATTTTAGATTTATTTCTTCATGTCTTAAGTGAGGTTATTTAATTCAATTTAATTTAATTTAATTTAATTTTAATTTAATTTAATTTAATTTAGTTTGATTTGATTTAATTTAATTCAATTCAATTTATTTGATTTAATTTCTTAATTTAATTTAATTTAATTTTTAATTTAATTTAATTTAATTTAATTTGATTTATTTAATTTAATTTAATTTATTTAATTTAATTTAATTTTATTTAATTTATTTAATTCATTTAATTTAATTTAATTCAACTTTTAATCTTAATTTAATTTAATTTAATTTTAATTTAATTTACTTAATTTAATTTAATTTTTAATTTAATTTAATTTAATTTTAATTGAAATTTTTTGAAAGAGTTTAATGATTTAATTTTAGTTTAATGATTAAGTCTTTTAATATTTTAAATTTGAGTTATCATTTTAATTAAGAGTTGAATATTAATGAGATGATTAAATTTAGGGATTTTTAAATTAAAGAATAAATCTCTTCCTAATAATATCCCTATTTTAATAATTCCAATTTTATTATTCTTCCAAATTCAATTAATTATTTAATTAAGGTTTAATCATTTTAAATTACTTAATGGGTTTCTACCCTTCAATTATTTAAATTTCAATCATCCAAATCAGATTAGGATCAAATATTTTACTTGTTAATTTTTATTAAACCTAAAGTTTTAATTAAGGGTTAAAATTTTAATTACCATTTTGCCCTTTAAGCCTAATAATTTCATAACTCACTAAATTGAACTCAAATGAACTTGAAATTTTTATGTGACTTCACTTATGTGTCAATAAAGACATGAGAGGAGAAAATGTGATTTTTCTGTATTTAATTTATTTATATAATTATTTTTTTAGTAGAAAATAGAAATTTCCAAGGAAAATTCAATAACATGACCAAGGGAAAGTTTCTGTCCTTAAGAAAATTATGGGACATTCCTAATGACCAGAGGACCACTTGGACCAAATTTTGTAATTTTTTGAATTATATTTTATTTATTAAAATTATTTTAAGTATTGGAGTATTAATTAATTTAAAAATAAAATAAATGTTGAAAAATAAATTTTATAATTTTTAAAGTTCTCTCTGATATCAAGGATTCCAGAGAACCAAACTTTATAATTTTCTGATTTTTTCTTGATTTATTATAATTATTTTGGTGAAAATGCTAGAAAATACATTTTTTAATTTTAAAATTACCCTAGAGCTTTAAAAATTAATATCTCACTAAATAGACCTAGGAAAAATATGGGACTTGTTCCTAAGTGATTAAAATTCAAAATATGACATTTTGGTGAATTTTATTATTTTTGTGATTTTTATTATTTTTTAATTATTGAAAATATTAAAATAATATTAAAAATCAACTTTTTTAGAAAATTGAAATTTTAATTTTCTTAAACTCCCCTGATATCAGAGAGACTCCAAAACCAATTTGGTGAATTTTTGAAAGATATTTTGAAAGTTATGAATTTTTAAAGTTTAAAATGACTAAGTGGCTTAATCAACCCAATTAGTGGGGCTAACCAAGTCCAATTGACCTCAAATTTTTATGATGGGTTCCTCTGATCCTAAAGGTCAGTGGAGAATTGATTTCAAGTCAATTTGATCTATAGTTAACTCTAATTAATTAGAGATCTATTTTGGGTATTTAAGCCAATTAGGGTTAATCTAAGTGAATTAACCCAAATCCTATTTTTCCTAGTGGTTCTCTGGTCATATGGAACATCACCAAATTTTCCTAGAATTTATTTCACAACATGCTAATTTTTGGAATTAAAACACTTAAAATAGCAACATGCATTTGAAAAATCAATAACTTTTCATAGGATGGCCTCGACTTTGGAAAATTCAGGGAATGTTCCCAAATTCGAGGCTTCAAAAGCCCTATGGTCTCATGCCATGGTGAATTGTATGAATGCATGGAGAATTAAATGTATGCAGAGAGTAAATAAATTACTAAAAATAAAATACCTGGACAAAATTGAATGATTTCTTTTCCACATTATTCTCCTCTCGTTCACCGAGCAAGGGGGTATTTTTATTTTATTTTTGTGATTTTTCTACACAGAGATATGAATTTTCCAAGTTTAGGGAATTAAATAAATAGAAAATACCCTATTTTTCTATTTATCCACGCGGCGCCGCGTCAACCTCGGCAGCTCCGAATGCACACGCGGCGCGCTCCCATTCGACGCCGCCATCCGAGTCGCCAACCCGGGCCCCGCGGTTCTCGTACCGTCTCCCGATCCGACGCCATCCCGAGCCGTCCGTCCGCGCGTGTATTAAATGGACGCGCATCCGTTCATCGTCCCCAAGTGTCCTCACCCGAGAGCCGTCCACACTAAATCCTTAAGATCTCACTCGATACTCAACGGATTTTTATGTTCTTATGCTTCTATGGATTCGTCTCTGAAGAGACGAACACATCTATACTGGCTATCATGCATCGAAATTAAGGCATTTGAAATGGAGAATCTCCGTAAGCTCGGGATGAAGAATTAATTCATACCTTAGCTCGAGAGGTGAAGCCTCGATCGAGATGCTTGGCACGTTCGTTGGAGCCGCAGGAGGCTAGGGATGAAGCCTCGGGGATGTGGTGAATCGCCTAGGTGTGATTTCCACCAAAGCCGATCACAACCTTTGGAGTCCGGAACAACCGGGTGACCCGGAGATGGGGCTTTTGCTGGTGGACACCTTCCCTCGACTCCGGTGCAGGTGTAGGACCAATCAATTTGGGGATTGGCTCGCCGTGGAGAAGTGTCCCGGTTTTGGGTGAAATTTCAACTCGAAATCGAGCTCACAGAGAAGAAATGGCGGGGGATCTCACCGGGGATCAAGTGCTCGTGTGTGGGGAGGAGTCCGGAACAATTTTGGCGCAGTTTCGCAAGGTTCTGGTTCAGCACCTCTCATGGCCGAGAAGGTGAGGGGTTTAAATAGAGATGTCGGAGGGCCTCCTGTGGGGAGCCGAGGGCCGGGATCAGCTGCTCTTGGCATGTGAAGAACAGCCATGGTGGCCACTAGGCATGGGGCAGCTCAGCAAGGGAGAATTCCAAAGCTTCGGCTCCTCCCGAGGTTTCGGCCATGGTGTTTTCCGGCGGCCCGGTGGCCGGCCGGCCGTGCATTGGTCACCATCTTGTTCGTGTGGGTCGTGGCCGGGGTTTAGTGTAGGCAATTGGCAAATGCCATGTGTAAAAGGCTCGGATTAGAATGGAATGGGAGAGGGCTTATTTTGGCTCAAATTGGTCAACCCCTCCACTTGGGCTAGGTGCACCACCCAAGGCTTGGTTTCGGCCGAGGGAAAAGTGATTTGGCTCAAGCATAATCAGTAGGGTCAAGTCACCATCCAAGCACAATTAGGCATAAGCATGGTTAAGGGGAATCATGGGAGTGGTTAATCACCTTTAGGAATTAAGGAAAGAGCCTCCTCCTTTTGCCCAAAATGGCATGGTGACATGTAAAGAGGCTCTCATGGCTTGCATATGGCTTGTGCATGGCTCCATGGCTCCATTTGGCTCGGGAAAAGGTCGGGTCAATTTCATAAAAATGGGTTTTAAGAATTTTGGATATTTTGGTGTGAATTTGTATGGGGCTTGATTTGGAATTGTTTGATGATGGAATTATAACTTAGGGAATGGCTTTGATTAAATGGATGGCAAATGGAAATGTCATGTGGGCTTTAGGGCCAAATTTGGGCTCATTGAAATGGTTTTAGATGGGCTTTTAAATGGTTTAGGAAAGTGGGCTTTTGAATTTTAAAATGGATTTTTGGGATGAAATTTTGGTAAAGGCTTGGGCCAAATAATTGTTGAGTTTGGTTTAGGGATGCTTCATGAGTGGTTTGAAACAAATTTGAGGTGATTTGGGTTTGAATTGGCTCGATATGGGCTTTTTGGCAAAGAGGCTAAAGTGGGCCAAAATGAGCTACCATGGGCCAAAGTTGGGCTAGAGTTGAAATTGATGTAAAATTAATGTTGGGAAATGTTTTTGGGAGTGTTTCAAAGAGGTTTTGGCTTTGGTTGGGTTTTGATTTTGGGGTTTGGGCTCATTCTGGCTAGGTTTAGGTTTAGGTCAAAATTGGGCCTTTTGATTTTGGGTTGAATTTGAGTGGGGTTTGGGTCTAAATTTTGAGCAAATCATGTTAGTGTTTTGTTCATGGGGATGTTAAGAAAGGTTTGGAAAAGATTTGGGGTTAATTGGAGTTGAATTGGGTGAGTTTGGGTTAGGTTTGGGTCATAGGTCCAAATCGGGCTTTAAGGCCAAAAGTGAAATTGGATCCCAATGCCAATCAAATTGGGCTTGGATTTGGTCTAGATTGGTGTTGGGGATGTTGAATTGAAGTTTAGAATTGAATTGGACCAGAATTTAGGTCAATTGGGTAGGTTAGGTTTGACATCGGGTTTACTTTCGGGTTAAAATGGGTCAAATTGGGGGTTTTGATAAAAGTGGGGTAAATTGACAAAATTGGCCCATGGTGTAGTTGAACAAAATGAAATTGGGAATATTTGGGATTTTCTGGAATTTTCTGGGAATTTTCTGAATTTTTGGATTTTTGGGTCAAGAGGGGTATTTTGGGTATTTGGAAGGTATTGGGGGTATTTTTGGAATTTTTGGCATTTTGGGCATGGATGATCAATTTGAGTGATGTGGAAATGTTTGAGATTGATTTTGGAGAAATTTGGGTGATTTGGAAATTTTCGAGAAATTTGGCTATTCAGGGTTTTGGTAGGTTCATGTGTCGGGTCCCGGGGTCAAAAATCGAAAATTTGGAAAATTGAAGATTGGGTGGATGTAAGTGAAATGAAATCATTTTTGTTGAGCCATGAAGCCATATCAAGCCCACATGAGCCATGAAGAGACTCATTTGAGGCATTCACTATGTTGTTCCTAACCCTCTTAGCCTGGGCTTAGTGGTTAAGGACCATCCATGTGAATCACCTACATGAGTCGGAAGTTAAGTTGGGTAAGGGTGTGTTTTAGGAGGTGTGTGAAAGTGTAGTGCATAGGTGTAGTGTATGTGTAAGTCAGCCCTTTACTGCACTGTGCCACCTGTGGCGGTCCTAAGGCCAAAGAGTCCTATAGAACTCATCCTTTAAACTTCCACATTCGATTTCAACCCTCTAGGCGATTAGGGGTCTATAGTCAAGTTTGTGGAGTTTGCAGGGAGTTAAGAAGTGGTTTGAATTTCTAAAAGGTGGGTCCCAATTCTAGTCCTCTAAGATAGTCAAAGGAAAAGCCTAAGGCTAGATCCTAAGTACTAAAGAGAAGAAGAGAAGACCTCATCAAAAATGAGGTCAACAAATGGACTCTCAATAGGTGTGGTGAGCCGACGGAGCACACCGCGCGTATTGGTGTTGACCGAAGCGATCAACAAAACCAACACGGATGTCCAAGTAACAAACTTAGGACGAAGTAGAAGAACTTCCACTGGGAGTGTCAAGTATATCTCTGGGACAGGAGATTCTTGAACTCTCGCTAGGGAAAGGAAAAGGAGGTGAATCCCAAATTACATGATTTGGGAGAAATTCGATTTAGATTTTATTTTGTTTCATGTTCAAGTCATGATGTGTGAGTTTAGATTTCAATTTGGAGTTTCAATTTAGATTGAAGTTTGTCAAGATTAATTTGAAAGAATCTGATTTGAAATGAAAATTGGAATTTTGAAGTTTTAGATGTAACATCTTCAACCCCAAAAGAAGATCGAATCGATTGGATTGGATCATTACGATGAGGAAAGATCGCAGAGTAATGCGGTATTGGATGTAAAATCCTTAACCTCAAGAGTTTGATTTGATGTATTTCAGTGCAATAGGAAGAGAATCCTAGCAAAGTGTGACTTGGATGTAAAATCCTCGACCCAAGAGTTTGAATTTGATGTATTTCAGTGCAGTAGGAAGAGAATCCTAGCAAGGCAGCTTGGATGTAAAACCTCGACCCAAAAGTTTGAATTTGATGTATTTCGATGCATAGAAAAGAATCCTAAGGCAATGGGTCTTGGATGTAAAATCCTCGACCCAAGAGTTTGAATTTGATGTATTTCAAAGGCAAGAGGAAGAGAATCCTAAAGCAAGTGCAGTCCTGGATGTAAAATCCTCGACCCAAGAGTTCGAATTTGATGTATTTCAGTGCAGTAGGAAAAGAATCCTAAGCAAAGCAGTACTTGATGTAAAATCCTCGACCCAAAAGTTTGAATTGATGTATTTCAGGCAAGTAGGAAAGAATCCTAAAGCAGGCAATCTTGGATGTAAAATCCTCGACCCAAGAGTTCGAATTTGATGTATTTCAAGTGCAAGTAGGAAAAGAATCCTAAAGCAAGGCAGGTCTTGGATGTAAAATCCTCGACCCAAAAGTTTGAATTTGATGTATTTCAGAGGCAGTAGGAAAAGAATCCTAAAGCAAGTGCACTTGGATGTAAAATCCTCGACCCAAAAGTTTGAATTGATGTATTTCAGTGCGATAGGAAAAGAATCCTAGCAAGGCAGTCTCGATGTAAAATCCTCGACCCAAGAGTTCGAATTTGATGTATTTCAGAGGCAATAGGAAAAGAATCCTAAAGCAGCAGTACTGGATGTAAAATCCTCGACCCAAAAGTTTGAATTGATGTATTTCAAATGCGATAGGAAAAGAATCCTAAAGCAAGGTAGCTTGGATGTAAAATCCTCGACCCAAGAGTTCGAATTTGATGTATTTCAAGTGCAATAGGAAAAGAATCCTAAAGCAAGGCAGCCTTGGATGTAAAATCCTCGACCCAAGAGTTTGAATTTGATGTATTTCAGTGCAGTAGGAAGAGAATCCTAAAGCAATAGGCACTTGGATGTAAAATCCTCGACCCAAAAGTTTGAATTCGATGTGATGTTCGATGTGAGATCCGGAAAGATCGAATTCGAGATTCGATAGAGATTTGGAATCCGGAAAGATCGAATTCGAGATTTGATAGGGATTTGGAATCTGAAAGATCGAATTTGAAATTTGATAGAGATTTGGAATCCGGAAAGATTGAATTTGAATTTCGATGAGATTGGATTCGAAATTCGATCGAGAATTCGATTTGACATTCTTGTTGATTTTGTTTATCCTTTAATGATTCAAATTTTATTTTGTTATTTGTTTAATGTTCATGTGAATTTGGTGTTCGTCATTTTTAGATTTTTTTTTTTAGGAAGTCTTCTTTTATCTTTTTTTTTGTTTTATTTCTTTTCTGTTCTTTGTTCGAAGTTCATTTAACTTTAACGGCGTTTCCCAATCAATTTGCACAAAAGAGGTGAAGGCCAAAAATGTGACATAGTCACTTTCATTCCAATCATGCCGAAGATACATCGTACAACTTGATCCGGAACATATTTCATACAATCCATGTAGACTCAAAACGGATCGTGTATGATCTTTGTTGATCCATCTAAAGAAGCATCCGTCAAAAGTCCATGTCCGAATAGTGAGATACATGGTCAATAACATCACCTTCCAAGCCATCCTTGGCAAGGATGCCGTATGGATGTACATCGGAGGTGTGATATTTTCCATGTAACTCACAACTCGTAAGGCCGGAGGCTCTCTAGCTCCGGTCCGGCCGGAAATGGTAAGGTATCTTTCTCGTCGTCCATCCTTCCGAACGTAACCGAAATCCTCTTCACCGGTACTCCCGGTATGCAATGCTTCGGCGATATCTCGCTCCGTTACCCTTCGCATCATGACGGAACCTACCGGTAGTGGTATCTTTACCGGCCCTCGGAACTCACCCGGGCCCGCTATCCGGAGGTCGATCCGAACATGATGTTACACTCGCTCGTAAAAGAGATCGTGCAGTAAAGGTCCGACAAAGTCATGGTGATCAATGTGTGGGGTATACAATCACCCCGTTTCGTAGATATCGATGATGCAACTATTTGGTATGCAGTCACTGGCAAGCACTCTCCATGTTATCAATCTCTTTACCATTCTCTTGATGACTAATGGCATCGGGTCCACTCGCCCATGACGGAGTATTCCCGGCGGGTTTCCCTTCCCGTCCCCGGCAAAGTTGTAACAACGATCCACATTGTATTGTGATTCTTCCTTTCCCCGGCATCCATCTCCGGGCTCGAGTATGTGTTTTCCTCATGCGGCCTCGCTCGGCTCAGCCTTTTCAAATCCCGGATGCAATCCACGATTTGCCGTTGCTCATACTCCGAGAATACGTCCGTATGTAATTCGAGGCCCTCCAAGATATCGATTCTTCCGCCTCTAATCCTTTCAAAGTATTCAAAGGTTTTCTTTTCAACATTTCGCATTCTCTCCAGCTCGTATTCCGGAATGATCCGCAGATGGCGAGGCCTCGGTAACGTATTGTGGGATATAAGGTTCGATCCCTTCACGTTCTCCCCGCATACCTCGGCTCCTCGTGGATGATGTCCGTCGGGACATCACCCGGGTCGCTTCTGCAACAAGGTCATGCATCATTGGTGGTTCTATCCGGTGGCGTGGTAGCCTTCTTTCTTCTGGTTTTCTGAAGATTTCCCTGGTTCTTTCTGTCATCCTAGGAGTTGGCCTCCTTTCTTCTGGTTCCTGGTGAACTGGTGTCCTTGAAGTGTATGCACTGACATTAGCAACTGCCTCGTCGTGCTGATCCGCAGCTAGTTTTGTCAACATCTTACGGATACGGCGATTCTTATTTCTTCGTTGCGTTGCTGCGAGAGTAGCTCTCCGAACTTCGAATCTCCGCGGGCGCGGCGCCGACAAGCTCGCCTCCGCCGTAGCGACTACGTACTTCATTTTCTTATCTTCTTCAATGTTTGTCTTTCTTCTCTTGTTGCCGGATTGGTGGCTTGGGCCACCCACTTTCATCACCGTATGTCCAGCAATTCTTCTCGGTCAACCGGGACCCAGCTCACTTTCCTCGTATCGTAGGCTCCGCCGGTGCGAACTCCGAGTCAATCTCGATTATCGCTCCATCTTTCACCCTCTTTTCATCAAGTGCAAGGCTTACGCCATTCTTAAAGTTCAAGACCAACCGCCCGCTCGACATTTCCCCGCGAAAAGACAAGGAAAAGGATCAGTGGCCGTACTAAGAACAAGAACATCAAGAAAATGTTTATTAAAGACATCTTGTTTTATTATTATTTTTATATTTTCAAACTTAACGAGAATGAAGTGGGATAAGATCGTGTAAGAGATTTTGATTTGGAAAAGAAAACAAGGAAAATTTTATTATCAGGATTTTATTTATTTTAGCACATTTTTGTTATTTTTGGGTTCGGACTCAGTCATAAGTAATCACTTCACCCGTGCTTCTAGGGATGGAAAGTTCATTCCTTCGAAACATCGAGTAGCGTAGTACTTTTTCAAGTATCGTCCATCGATCGGAAGCATATGTCGTTCTCCTCGGCAATTCACTAGCCGGTAGGAACCTCCCGAGTATACCGCTTCAACCACAAACGGTCCTTCCCAAGTGGGTTCAAATTTTCCTCCTATCTTGCGGTGTGCAAGAATAGGTCTTTCGAGAACGAGAACTAGATCACCAACTTTCAAGGTTCTCGGGCGGACCGGCTTATCATGAGCCTCGAATCATCTTAGCTCGGTATAATTCTAAATTCCGTTGCGCCGCAAGTCTTTTCCTTCCAAGCTTTCTAATTCTTCGAGTCGTAATTTGGCGTTCTCTTCACGTTGTGATTTTATTTGCAACTCGCAATTCCGAGTGAAGGGAGCCGAACCTCTAAAGGTAACATCGCCTCGGACCCATACACCGCAGCGTAAGGTGTAGCTTGCGTGGGAGTTCGAAGGTTGTCCGGTAGGCCCATAAGGCTTCTAACAACTTCTCGTGCCAATTTCTCTTATTGTCGTCTAAAGTCTTCTTTAAAATTTGAACGAGAGTTTTATTAAAAGCCTCGGCTAGGCCGTTTGCTCTGGGTAGTAAATTGTTGAATATCGCCGCCGATTCCGTGTCTCCTGACAAAATTGTTGATTTGTGTGCTTCTGAATGCTGACCCATTATCTGAGATGATTCTGCGCGGCACTCCGAAACGGTAAACAACTTGGTTCTTGAAAAATGTAGTACGTGATGTGCTTTCACTTCTCTGAGTGGAACCGCTCCGCCCACTTGGAAAAGTAATCCGTAGCCGCAAGAATGAAGCGATGTCCTTTCGACGACGGCGGTTCTATTGGACCCACTATATCCGTGCCCCAACATTCAAATGGCCACGATGCAACTGTCGGATGTAGCACATTCGGAGGTTGGTGTAGAACCACTCCGTGCACTCGACACCGGTGACGCCTTCGGCGATTTTCATGCGCCGGTCATCATCGAGGGCCAGTAGTACCCTCAGTCTTTTAATTTTCATTTTCATCTTCGGACCCGACCGGTGAGCGCCACGCAGTCCCGAATGCACCTCCTTAACAATTTCACGGGCTTCGGACCCGCTTAGGCACCTTAGCCACATTCGATCAAAAGACCTTCCGTATAATGTGTTGTTTACTAATGCGTAAGACGAGTTCTTTTCGATCCGATGAGCTAACGACCTATCATCCGGTAGTTTTCCCGTTTGCGGTGTAATCTATTAATGGTCGTCGCCAATCTTCCGTGTTTTCCGTCACCGCTGCAATTGATTCTTCTTCCTTATCTGATTTGTGTATCGTGTCAATGTCAAGCTGTGATAGGACCTGGCGTCCGTGAACTGACACTTCCACTGATTCATCTTGCAAACAGGCAAATTCTTTTGCGAGACGAGCTAGCGCATCCGCTAGAGCGTTTTCTTTCGGGAATTTTGTAAATTGTCACATTCGGAATCTGTTCCAACAACTCGTATGGCATACCGGAAGTATTGCTCGAGTCTTGGTTTTAAAATTCCGTACCGTCCGGCGATCCGTCGAATGATTAACTCGTGAATCCCCGTAGATGTCGATGTCTCGTTATCCCCATTCGAATGGTTAATTCCAATCCGTTATGAGGGCTTCGTATTCCGCTTCGTTGTTTGTACACGGCTCCGTCAAGTGGTAGGAGTATCTTAACATCCCCCGCTCCGTGTTATAAAGATTAGCCCGATTCCCGCCTTACGGCACTATCACTTGCGATTCTTCGTCTTTGTGCGCCGAAGATGCTCCGTCGAAATATAATTCCCAACGTCGATCATCAAGGTCTTCTAGATTCATTATTTGTTCATCCGGCAGTCGTCATCGAGAGGAGATTCGCCGCAAAGGGTGTGCCGCAAGGAAGTCTGCTAAGGCTTGTCCCTTTACGGCACGAAGAGGCACGAAAGTTATATCAAATTGCAATAATATCATCGACCATCCGGCAAGTCCGCCGAAAGCGTTGGACGAGTCATCAAGTATTGCAATGGATTAAACTTCGAGATCAAGTTGACCTTATGAGAAAGCATGTAATGCCCGAGCTTTGAGCGGCGAAGATCGTGGCCAAACAATGCTTTTCAATTGCGGGATACCTTATTTCCGTCGGCGATAGAACGACGGCTTAAGTAATAAAGAGCATTTTCTTTACCCTCATCATCGACTCCTGCCAACAGGCTCCGAGAGAGTCGTCTAAAGCCGCGGTATAAAGTATTAGCGGTCTACTCCGAGACCGGGGCCGCTAAGACGAGGAGGTGTCATTAAATATTGTTTAATGTCTTCGAAGGCCCTCTCGGCATTTCTCTTCCCAAATAAATTTGGCGTCCTTTTTAACTAGTGCCGAGAAAGGCCGACACCTACTCGACGAGTTCGAGATAAAGCGTCGAAGATATGCCGCTTCCTCGAAAAGATCGTAGTTGTTTTAAGGTTTCTGGGAGGCGGCATTTCTAAGATGGCTTTAATCTTCTCCGGATCGATTTCAATTCCACGATGTCGGACAACGAATCCTAAGAATTTCCCGGAGGTGACGCCGAAGGCGCATTTTAAGGGATTCATCTTAAGGTTAAATTGTCTTAATCGTTCGAAAACAATTCTCAAATCATACAAATGGTTGTCCTTTACTTTGCTTTTGATGACCACATCGTCCACGTAGCATTCGACTTGATTATGGATGAGATCATCAAAAATTCTTGTCATTGCTCTTCGGTAGGTTGCTCCCGCGTTCTTCAATCCGAATGGCATCACCGTGTAGCAGAATATACTCCGATCGGCGTTCGAATGCCGTAAGTTTTTCGTCTTCTCGGAGCCATTTTTATTTGGTTGTATCCCGAAGATCCATCCATGAATGAGAATATTTCGTGCGTTGAAGCGATGTCGATCATTAATTCCGGGATCGGTAGAGGAAATTCATCTTTTCGGACATGCCTTGTTTAAATCTCTCGAAATCCACACAAATTCTCGATCCGACCATTCTTCTTCCCGACCGGTACCACGTTGGCTAACCAAGTCGGGTATTGTTCTTCACGGACAAATTTAGCGTCTATTAACTTTTTAACTTCAGCTATGACTTGTTGTTCGATTTCTGGACGCATTCTTCTCGGGACCTCGTCCGACCGGAACGTGCTAGTGGTCCACTCCTAGTTTATGGACCGCGACCTCCGGAGCTAAACTCGGCATCTCATCGTAGCTCCAAGCAAAACAAGTCTTTGAATTCCATTAATAACTTGATTATTTCTTTGGAGTCTTCTTTATCGAGTAAAGAGCTAACAAAGGTAGGTCTAGGCTCTTCGCTAGTACCTAAGTTAACTTCTATTAACTCATCTATCGTAGATTTGATTTCTTCTTCGAATTCCGTGGAGCGTCTCCAATTTGTAAATCTTCGAGTTCATCCGTAGTTTCCATGCAGTTTTCATTAGACTCGCAGTGACAACCAAGCAAAATTCGGTATCGTCAACCGATCCTACCGTGCCGAATCCGAGACCATGTTTCGAGTCGGGTAGACGACCGGAGTTATTCCATAAATTTTCAAAACGTTGTGATCGACCTTTTGTCCACTCGTCGAGGTAAGAAACCACGTTGAATTAAATTTTCGAACACAGGGAGAGTACCACTCAAAAGGCAATTCCATTAATTCCGATGAAGTAGCATCTTCAAATTGTACATTATTTTCAGCTTTGGAGGAAGAAGCACCACGGTAGAATTTGATTGGTTTTCGCACCACCGCTACGTACCTCTTTGACCTCCATACCCTCGATCTTATTAGAACGGATCGGGGTCAGGGTCATAGTATGTACATAGTGGTTAATCTTCTCGTACATCGATTTATATTCTTCGTTTCTTTCATCTTCGAGAGGGATTTTGAATTGCGGCTTCTTTCGACTTATTGTCGCCGCTTCTTGTTCGATTTCTTTTCTTCTTCGTAACTATCTTCCCAATCGACATTGATGGTTGGTTTCCTCCGTCCAATCGTCCTAACGTCTCTACCACGACCTCGTCCCCGCCTCGACCTCTGGATGCGAGTTGTGGAGAAACCTTCACCATCTCGCCGTAAGGGAGTGGTGAGTGATCGTTGGACTAGAACTTCGGTGTTCTTCGTTGTCCCGAACTTTCTTTGCTTCATTTGTTATGGTATCTCCGGAGAAGATCGTTTTCTTCGGTGGTGCATAATAAGCCGCATCCTCGTGGATTCCAATTTCATGTACGGAGAATGGTCGTAAGTCACCTTTGATGCACCGTTCCCCTCCATCGTAGTACTTGATGCACCGATGTAGAGATGATGGTACCATCCCCGTTTTCATGTATCCATGGTCGGCCCAGAGAGCGTTGAACGATGTTTCGAATCAATTATGTGAAATTTCGCGGTTGTCTTTGCTAAGTCACCGGTCTTCATCGATAGGCGTTATCGAGCCGAGGGCTCTTTCTCCTTTCCGGTCGAATCCTCTTAATAACATTTTGTCCGCTTCGAGCTCGCGGGCATCAATTTCCAAGTATGCTAGCGTTCGAAGATTCATTATATTGATTGATGCTCCCGGATCCACCAATACTCCGGAGAGTGTAAATCTTCCGATCAGAATCGAAATGTACAACGGCCGGTCGTGATCCGTCGTTCCAAGTAGTAGGTCGTCGTCCGCGAAGGTAACACCTCGTCGTTCCTTTAACGAGCAAACCTCATCTAAGGACTCTCCGGCCATTCGAGCTAAGCAAATTTCCGGATCAAGTAAGGCCTCGATCGAGCTTCTCTCATCTCCTTCGATAAGATGAGAGCGTCGTAGATGCTCGGCTTGGCCGGTAGTTTCCTAAGATGGGCTAGCACGTCGTAGTCCACTTTGTTTTCATGTGTCTCTCGCTTCTTCTCGAATGGGTATTTCTTCCGCCGGGTTGGTTCTTCCCGAACAACCACCGCTTTCCTTGTCTTTTGGACCCATTCTCGGAGGTAGAACTTTCCCACTTCTTAAGTCGACTTCCGTAATTTCCTCCGAATCTATCGTCGAGCTCGCCGGTGTCTTTTCGAATCGGAATGACAGACTCTTCCGGATTAACTTCGCAGTCCGAAGGCTCTAACTCTATCGCGACCGGAGCTCCTCGAAACTCGCAGCATAGATTCGTTGCTCGTTGAACTCTCGTAACCTCCTTGATGGATGTCTTCTTCATTATTTTGCTTGTCGAGATCGTGTATGATTTGAGAATTGTCGTTGGTATCGAAATCGATATCCGGATTATCGTTAGTTACGTAATCGTTAGAAACAGTCAAAACGTAGCCAACGCCATCACCCTTATCATTATATGATCCCACCGAAGTGAGTAGATAATCATACGAGTCGTGGGTTCGAGGGATTTCTCCCCCGAATCGGAAACAACTATCCTAGGATAAGCAGCCCCTAGTCTAGCCTTAGGTGCCTCGCCTTTCTTCTTCGTCAATTTTCTTCTTCTCTTCAATCGTCTCCTGTCGAGGTGGTTCTTCTATCGCAAGTGATAGTACCGGCTTAACAGGTTTCAAACTCGAATCGAAGCTCGCACCGAAGCGGTCCGGATGTCGTCTAAAATCTTTTCGAAGACCTCGTCCAAGCGGTAGTCCATCCATCGTCAGCCAGTATAGTGGATCTATCGGAATGATGGGATCGGCCGAGATAACATCGACGGAACCTCCTTTCCGGGGTTCCTTCATGTACTCCTTCGGGATCGTTATATTCCCTTTCCGCAGTTGTCATCGAGCCAACTTTTCAAGGTAATGCAATCTTCTATTTTGTGTCCAAGCATTTGGTGGTAAGGGCAAAAGTTGGGATCACCCTTCTTGTTGACCTCTTCCGGTCTTTTAGGCTCCGGCACTGGAAATCTGGAGTCTTCATCGATCGTGGAACATTTTCGGCATCGCTTCATTCTTGAACGGATATTCTCTCGCTCAAAAGCTCTCTTAATGTACGTTGCGGACGAGACGGTTGTTCATATCGCGGAGATGACCGATAACCGGGCCGGGGTTGCCGGTAATTCCGTTGTGGTTGTTGCGGCCGTTCTGGTGGTATTTGCATCGGCTGCTTGCCTTTGTCAATCGCCGCGACGATCCTCGGATTTCTTTTCAAAAGTCTTTACAGTGCTTTTGTTTGTCCGTCTTGTCGGTGAAACTTAATTGCTTCGCCTCTTCTTGCAAGCTTCCGGCCTTGCTTAACAACTTCTCGAAAGTCTTAATAGTGAATCCCTCGAGGAGAAGTGCTATCGGGCCATGGATGCTTTTTAGCAAAATGCCGATCGCATGCTGTTCTCGCAGCTGTGGTTCACACTTCATACTTAAGTTCCTCCATCGGAGTATGTAATCCACCAAAGTTTCATTCGGCTTCTGCTTCTCTACCACTAAATCACCTATAGTGATGTGGTGCCGAGCTCCGGCGAATCGCTCGATGAAGAGGTTCTCTAGCTCCGAGAATGTCTTAACCGAACCGTTTGGCACTCCGCATACTCGCCGAAGGCGATTCCCGACAGATCGCCGACGAACCGTCGGAAGAGTAATGCATCGCTCCCGCCAGCATCGCAACAACCGGCACGAAAGTGTGCCACATGCCGTCGAGGGTTCCCGGCTCCATCGAAGGTCTTAAACGCAGGTGGTACGAAGCCTTTCGGTATCGGATGTCGTCGAATTCTTCGGGTAAGGTCTACCCGTCCGAATGGATGTCCCGCTCTTCGATTGTGCTAAGGCTTCTCGCACTCGCCGTTCCACCAAGTTCTTGATATCCTTTTCGAGAATCATACTTTGTGTTGTATCCTTTTTCAGCCGATCATCCCCATTGACGCGACGTAATCTCCTTTCCTCCGTCTACAATGTGAATGACCTCCGGGGGTGTTTCCCTTGTGGTTGTACTTCGACTCGGAGAGTGGCCGAGCTACGGCCATCTCTTCCATCCTTTTCGCCATTCGAGCGATCGTGTCGTCTTTTCCCGAAGCCGCCTTCTCATCGCCCGGCTCCTCTCTTCGCGGCCGCAGGAGCACCTCGCGAAGCCGATGAAGCTCGTGTCTCAACCATGTTGATTTCTCGCGTATTCGTCGTCCATGAATTCCGATGAATCAATCTCGTCTCCGAACTTTTCCTCTCTTTCTTTGCCAACCGTCGGATATCGGTTCTCAACTTTTCCATGGCATCTTCTAGCGGGGCTTTCTGTGTGTCTTCGTGGTTGTCGTGCGATAGCCGCCGGGTCCCCTTCTCACGAGTCCCCTTCATCGCGGTAAAGCACTTTCTTCGCATTCAAGTCTCCCGGCGAGACTTTCTTTCTCGGGCCGCCGTTTCAATCTCAACTCGCCCACAGTAGGGACGCCATACCATCCTTCTCGGCAGCAGGTCTAGGACCGCATGGTCCGTCGACCAAATGCTCGGAAGGTGGTATCCTCCCTAATCTGTAATCCCGAGACGACAACAGGCGGACTAGCCTTCATTCTTTTACTCGGCTTTTCCGTCATGATGGCGGGTTCTACTCGGGGCCCAAGACGGGATTCGACCGGCACCCGCCCTATCCTCCGTAGAATTTCGATACGGGCGCTTTTCCTTCTTCGCTAACTTTTCTACCAAAGTTTGCAGTCGAGCAAACGGCGTAGTTCTAGTTCTTTTCTTGCGGCTATCGTTGTAATATGCGGGTCGTGGTAATGTGGCAAGAATCTCGCGAATGTTTTCTTCATCTTCTCGCGGCGGAGAGGGGATGAAACCCGCTTCCTCCCAAGAGTGGTATGTATTCAGCAATGGTGTATATTCTCGCGCTTCCGGAATTTCTTCTAGGAAAGCAATTTCAAGCAACTCGCTTCTTTAGCGATCCTTCTATTTCTGTTTCTTCTCCGGGTCTTTGTTAGTGACGGAATTCTTGAACCGGACCCGATTTCGAAAACGAAGGTCTTACAGAAGATCCGTACCCTCCACGGTAACAGGTCCATCATAATCTCGGATTTCTTTCCCTTCGATTTGGCAAAAGTCGGGCGAAGTGTAAACAACTGGACCAAGTGGGGTAGAAAGAATAGCTCCTCCCGTGGACATCGGTACTCCTCTTAGTCGGGATCCTTTGCAGAGGAGGGAATTCTCGGGTCGACCTAAGGTCGAATCTCAAGCGACGGCTCTTCAGCCTTCGAGTACCTTGTTCATCGATGCAAAGAGGGAGACGTCGGTGATCTCGACGTTCGTGTTTTCAAATCCTTGTCCAAATCGGATGATTCCATTGTCGGGCAACTCATCCTTATAGCATGCCGAGGTCCAATCCATTGGTGAAAGAGAAAATCGCTTCGGGGCTTCCATTTCGGCAGGTAGATTCCGGTTGTCGTCCCAAGTTATGCTTCTTTTCTTTAGGACGAAAAGAAAGGAATCGAAAAGAGTCCGAACTCATTCATGTTCACGTATTTATAAAAAGGAATCACTTATTAAAAGAATCACTTATTAGAGAGTTTGTTTATTTAGAACGGAGTGTTCAAAGGTGTAGAGAAGGTAAGGAATCGAATCGGAGTTGGAAAGGAAAAGAGAGTCTTAAGCAAGACTTCTCGACTCGAAGGATCACTCCTAAACTAACACCTATCTGGGGTCCACCCCACCTCGTAAATGAGGTAAAAGGATCTCTGAACCTCTCTGTTTAGGGGTGTCTAAACAGTGGCTCCTAAATCCGAGAGAATGTTGGTTATACTTGTTCAAGGTAGAAATGAACACAGTATTTCAACGGAAAGAAGGGTAGTTCGATCCATTAGGGACATGGATACACTACCGATTTTTGAAAGCAAAACTATTTGATTAAAATGGAGAGAGGAACTCATCCTCAATGGAGTCGCCGTAAATATGCTCGGCATATTTTTAGGTTATGTGTTTTATTTTGAAAAGGGAGTCGCCTACAGAAATTGTCGGCGAATTTTTAATTTAAATAAATAATTTGAAAAGTAGTATTTGATTTTGAAAATAATTTTAAATTTGAAAATTTTAAGATATGAAATCAAACTGATCTCACATCCCGAATAGTTTATATAAACGAGCGCCGCACCACAAACCGTGTATCTATCCCGAAGAATAGACACACCGCTTGATAATGGGGCTCGATTAAATAAACTAGAAAGGTTTCATGACATCCGTTTGGTCCGCGAACCAATTTTATAAGCCGACAAATTCCCCGCTTAATATGAAACTATTAAACAGTGGTTTATATTACCCGGGTTCTTTAAAATTCCCTATAAGGGCAAGCCCCTATAGTTAATTACATCTTAAGTGACGGAATCACCTAAGAAAACTCTCGATAATAATCAATAATTCTGCTCTCAAGAATTTCAAAGTTTAAGTTTTCAAAGGATCGAATTTTGGAAATTTCAATAGTGGAATGGATCAAATTTAGAACATTTTTATTTTGGGAATTCAAAGGAAGAAAAGTAGGAGAAATTATGGATTCGAAGTGAACTTCGATAATTTCCCGACTACCCTATTGTTTGGCTTGAATTTAGGAAAGTCCTAATGTTTATTTAATGTTTTAATCTCGCCAATTTTAATTAATTAGGGCTTATATTTATATGATAGGATCATACAAATAGCCTGAAGATATGAGGGTTTATGTCGTATCGGACGACTACCTCGGAATCCTAAGACCGGTTAGGGCTTAATTTGCAATGCAAATGCCTAACGAAGAGTTGAGGATTTATGTCGCACTAGGCAAACTACCTCGAAATCCTATGGCTTGGTTATTTAATTCTAAGAAAATTTTGCTGAAGTAGGTTCAAGTTTTGGCCGACGACGATGGCCGTGCCGCCCACCATGCTCCGAGCTCCTTGTTGTTGCAGAGGTTTAGTTTTAGAAATCATAAATCAAGAGATGAGAGAAGTGTTCGGTTTAGAGAAGTCTTAATTTCCAAGTGTTTTTTGTGTTTTAATTAAAACAAATCTTAAAGTTGATTATAACGACACCGGTAGCATCATTATTTTTATCGGATTCACTTAGTCCAGATGAATTTGCTAAACTCAACTGAATGAGTTCCACACTTTCATTTAGACCGTGGGAAATCCCGTTAGCAACACGTAGGTTACATCATCCGAGGTATTCCCGATCATCCAACAAGACGTTTTAATTTAGTTGTAATTGTAGTTTTGTGTTCTGTTTGTGATTAAATTTTTGAGTTGTCTTATATTTTGAAATGTCATGGAGGTGAATTTTATCTTGTAGTGTCTTTTAATTTAGTTATGGGTTTCAGCTTTTGGTTTCTGTCCTAAAGGTGTCGGTTTTCATGCAACCGTTGTTTATCATGCAAGAAAAATAAAGTGCATTTGCAATAGAATAAACCGCAATAAAATAAAAGCGTACTCTGGAGGGTCTTCCCGTCATTCCAAGCTGCACTTAAAACACAATTAGAATATTTAAGCAAGTTCCTAGGTAAAGCTAAGGGAAAGGTTTATGGTTTTCTACCAAGTTCCTAATCCTATAGCTAGTCATTTCCTATGACGTCTAGGTTCTCATGTTTTTAGTTTGAGGACGATTTTCTTCATCAGAGAATAACTAAGTTCAATCGTTCTTATAAATATCCTAACATATTGAGGAAGTGCTTAAGAAGAATCTTAAACATCTTTTCAATATTTCTAGGATTGTTTTAAGTCCAAGAGAATTTAGTTATATAAATGAATCGATCGTCCGAGATTTTCAATTTTTGTTAACTTGCTTAGCTGAACTGTGACATTCGAATATCCTATAAGTGAAGTAGCATTTCATTTTAATGTTCTATTTAGGAGTTATGATAACTAAAGCTCCTAAGGGCAAAATGATATTTAATGATTTGTGATTCAAATTTAAGTTCAAATTAATGATTTAAGTTTGGAATAGTGTTCAAGTTATTTTAGATTTATTTCTTCATGTCTTAAGTGAGGTTATTTAATTCAATTTAATTTAATTTAATTTAATTTAATTTAATTTAATTTAATTTAGTTTGATTTGATTTAATTTAATTCAATTCAATTTATTTGATTTAATTTCTTAATTTAATTTAATTTAATTTTTAATTTAATTTAATTTAATTTAATTTGATTTATTTAATTTAATTTAATTTATTTAATTTAATTTAATTTTATTTAATTTATTTAATTCATTTAATTTAATTTAATTCAACTTTTAATCTTAATTTAATTTAATTTAATTTTAATTTAATTTACTTAATTTAATTTAATTTTTAATTTAATTTAATTTAATTTTAATTGAAATTTTTTTGAAAGAGTTTAATGATTTAATTTTAGTTTAATGATTAAGTCTTTTAATATTTTAAATTTGAGTTATCATTTTAATTAAGAGTTGAATATTAATGAGATGATTAAATTTAGGGATTTTTAAATTAAAGAATAAATCTCTTCCTAATAATATCCCTATTTTAATAATTCCAATTTTATTATTCTTCCAAATTCAATTAATTATTTAATTAAGGTTTAATCATTTTAAATTACTTAATGGGTTTCTACCCTTCAATTATTTAAATTTCAATCATCCAAATCAGATTAGGATCAAATATTTTACTTGTTAATTTTTATTAAACCTAAAGTTTTAATTAAGGGTTAAAATTTTAATTACCATTTTGCCCTTTAAGCCTAATAATTTCATAACTCACTAAATTGAACTCAAATGAACTTGAAATTTTTATGTGACTTCACTTATGTGTCAATAAAGACATGAGAGGAGAAAATGTGATTTTTCTGTATTTAATTTATTTATATAATTATTTTTTTAGTAGAAAATAGAAATTTCCAAGGAAAATTCAATAACATGACCAAGGGAAAGTTTCTGTCCTTAAGAAAATTATGGGACATTCCTAATGACCAGAGGACCACTTGGACCAAATTTTGTAATTTTTTTGAATTATATTTTATTTATTAGAATTATTTTAAGTTCTGGAGTATTAATTAATTTAAAAATAAAATAAATGTTGAAAAATAAATTTTATAATTTTTAAAATTCTCTCTGATATCAAGGATTCCAGAGAACCAAACTTTACAATTTTCTGATTTTTTCTTGATTTATTATAATTATTTTGGTGAAAATGCTAGAAAATACATTTTTTTAATTTTAAAATTACCCTAGAGCTTTAAAAATTAATATCTCACTAAATAGACCTAGGAAAAATATGGGACTTGTTCCTAAGTGATTAAAATTCAAAATATGACATTTTGGTGAATTTTATTATTTTTGTGATTTTTATTATTTTTTAATTATTAAAAATATTAAAATAATATTAAAAATCAACTTTTTTAGAAAATTGAAATTTTAATTTTCTTAAACTCCCCTGATATCAGAGAGACTCCAAAACCAATTTGGTGAATTTTTGAAAGATATTTTGAAAGTTATGAATTTTTAAAGTTTAAAATGACTAAGTGGCTTAATCAACCCAATTAGTGAGGCTAACCAAGTCCAATCGACCTCAAATTTTTATGATGGGTTCCTCTGATCCTAAAGGTCAGTGGAGAATTGATTTCAAGTCAATTTGATCTATAGTTAACTCTAATTAATTAGAGATCTATTTTGGGTATTTAAGCCAATTAGGGTTAATCTAAGTGAATTAACCCAAATCCTATTTTTCCTAGTGGTTCTCCGGTCATATGGAACATCACCAAATTTTCCTAGAATTTATTTCACAACATGCTAATTTTTGGAATTAAAACACTTAAAATAGCAACATGCATTTGAAAAATCAATAACTTTTCATAGGGATGGCCTCCGACTTTGGAAAATTCAGTGGAATGTTCCCAAATTCGGAGGCTTCAAAAGCCCTATGGTCTCATGCCATGGTGAATTGTATGAATGCATGGAGAATTAAATGTATGCAGAGAGTAAATAAATTACTAAAAATAAAATACCTGGACAAAATTGAATGATTTCTTTTCCACATTATTCTCCTCTCGTTCACCGAGCAAGAGGGTATTTTTATTTTATTTTTGTGATTTTTCTACACAGAGATATGAATTTTCCAAGTTTAGGGAATTAAATAAATAGGAAAATACCCTATTTTTCTATTTATCCACGCGGCGCCGCGTCAACCTCGGCAGCTCCGAATGCACACGCGGCGCGCTCCCATTCGACGCCGCCATCTGAGTCACCAACCCGGGCCCCGCGGTTCTCGTACCGTCTCTCGATCCGACGCCATCCGAGCCGTCCGTCCGCGCGTGTATTAAATGGACGGCATCCGTTCATCGTCCCCAAGTGTCCTCACCCGAGAGCCGTCCACACTAAATCCTTAAGATCTCACTCGATACTCAACGGATTTTTATGTTCTTATGCTCTATGGATTCGTCTCGAAGAGACGAACACATCTATACGGTTATCATGCATCGAAATTAAGGCATTTGAAATGGAGAATCTCCGAAGCTCGGGATGAAGAATTAATTCATACCTTAGCTCGAGAGGTGAAGCCTCGATCGGAGATGCTTGGCACGTTCGTTGGAGCCGCAGGAGGCTAGGGATGAAGCTCCTGGGATGTGGTGAATTGCTCAGGTGTGATTTCCACCAAAGCCGATCACAACCTTTGGAGTCCGGAACAACCGGGTGACCCGGAGATGGGGCTTTTGCCGTGGACACCTTCCCTCGACTCGGTGCAGGTGTAGGACCAATCAATTTGGGGATTGGCTCGCCGTGGAGAAGTGTCCCGGTTTTGGGTGAAATTTCAACTCCGAAATCGAGCTCACAGAGAAGAAATGGCAGGGGGATCTCACCGGGGATCAAGTGCTCTGTGTGTGGGGAGGAGTCCGGAACAATTTTGCGCAGTTTCGCAAGGTTCGGTTCAAGACCTCTCATGGCCGAGAAGGTGAGGGGTTTAAGATCAGAGATGTCGGAGGGCCTCCCGTGGGAGTCGAGGGCTGGGATCAGCTGCTCCTGGCATGTGAAGAACAGCCATGGTGGCCACTAGGCATGTGGGCAGCTCTCAGCAAGGAGAATTCCAAAGCTCGGCTCCTCCCAAGGTTTCGGCCATGGTGTTTTCCGACGGCCTGGTGGCCGGCCGGCTGTGCATTGGTCACCATCTTGTTCAGGTGGGTCGTGGCCGGGGTTTAGTGTAGCAATCGGCAAATGCCATGTGTAAAAGGCTTGGATTAGAATGGAATGGGAGAGGGCTTATTTTGGCTCAAATTGGTCAACCCCTCCACTTGGGCTAGGTGCACCACCCAAGGCTTGGTTTTGGCCGAGGGAAAAGTGATTTGGCTCAGCATAATCGAGTAGGGTCAAGTCACCATCCAAGCACAATTAGGCATAAGCATGGTTAAGGGGAATCATGGAGTGGTTAATCACCTTTAGGAATTAAGGAAAGAGCCTCCTCCTTTTGCCCAAAATGGCATGGTGACATGTAAAGAGGCTCTCATGGCTTGCATATGGCTTGTGCATGGCTCCATGGCTCCATTTGGCTTCGGGAAAAGGTCGGGTCAATTTCATAAAAATGGGTTTTAAGAATTTTGGATATTTTGGTGTGAATTTGTATGGGGCTTGATTTGGAATTGTTTGATGATGGAATTATAACTTAGGGAATGGCTTTGATTAAATGGATGGCAAATGGAAATGTCATGTGGGCTTTAGGGCCAAATTTGGGCTCATTGAAATGGTTTTAGATGCGGCTTTTAAATGGTTTAGGAAAGTGGGCTTTTGAATTTTAAAATGGATTTTGGGATGAAATTTTGGTAAAGGCTTGGGCCAAATAATTGTTGAGTTTGGTTTAGGGATGCTTCATGAGTGGTTTGAAACAAATTTGAGGTGATTTGGGTTTGAATTGGGTCGATATGCGCTTTTTGCAAAGAGGCTAAAGTGGGCCAAAATGAGCTACCATGGGCCAAAGTTTGGCTAGAGTTGAAATTGATGTAAAATTAATGTTGGGAAATGTTTTTGGGAGTGTTTCAAAGAGGTTTTGGCTTTGGTTGGGTTTTGATTTTGGGGTTCGGGCTCATTTGGGCTAGGTTTAGGTTTAGGTCAAAATTGGGCCTTTTGATTTTGGGGTTGAATTTGAGTGGGGTTTGGGTCTAAATTTTGAGCAAATCATGTTAGTGTTTTGTTCATGGGGATGTTAAGAAAGGTTTGGAAAAGATTTGGGGTTAATTGGAGTTGAATTGGGTGAGTTTGGGTTAGGTTTGGGTCATAGGTCCAAATCGGGCTTTAAGGCCAAAAGTGAAATTGGATCCCAATGCCAATCAAATTGGGCTTGGATTTGGTCTAGATTGGTGTTGGGATGTTGAATTGAAGTTTAGAATTGAATTGGACCAGAATTTAGGTCAATTGGGTAGGTTAGGTTTGACATTGGGTTTACTTTGGGTTAAAATGGGTCAAATTGGGGGTTTTGATAAAAGTGGGGTAAATTGACAAAATTGGCCCATGGTGTAGTTGAACAAAATGAAATTGGGAATATTTGGGATTTTCTGGAATTTTCTGGGAATTTTCTGAATTTTTGGATTTTTGGGTCAAAAGGGGTATTTTGGGTATTTGGAAGGTATTGGGGGTATTTTTGGAATTTTTGGCATTTTTGGGCATGGATGATCAATTTGAGTGATGTGGAAATGTTTGAGATTGATTTTGGAGAAATTTGGGTGATTTGGAAATTTTTGAGAAATTCGGCTATTCGGTGCTTTGGGTAGGTTGGCAGGTGTCGGGTCCCTGGGTCAAAAATTGAAAATTTGGAAAATTGAAGATTGGGTGGATGTAAGTGAAATGAAATCATTTTTGTTGAGCCATGAAGCCATATCAAGCCCACATGAGCCATGAAGAGACTCATTCGAGGCATTCACTATGTTGTTCCTAACCCTCTTAGCCAGGGCTTAGTGGGTTAAGGACCATCCATGTGAATCACCTACATGAGTCGAGAAGTTAAGTTGGGTATGGGTGTGTTTTAGGAGGTGTGTGAAAGTGTAGTGCATAGGTGTAGTGTATGTGTAAGTCAGCCCTTTACTGCACCAGTGCCACCTGTATGCGACTCTAAGGCCAAAGAGTCCTATAGGAACTCATCCTTTAAACTTCCACATTTGATTTCAACCCTCTAGGCGATTAGGGGTCTATAGTCAAGTTTGTGGAGTTTGCAGGGAGTTAAGAAGTGGTTTGAATTTCTAAAAGGTGGGTCCCAATTCTAGTCCTCTAAGATAGTCAAAGGAAAAGCCTAAGGCTAGATCCTAAGTACTAAAGAGAAGAAGAGAAGACCTCATCAAAAATGAGGTCAACAAATGGACCCCCAATAGGTGTGGTGAGCCGACGGAGCACACCGCGCGTATTGGTGTTGACCGAAGCGATCAACAAACCAACACGTATGTCCAAGTAACAAACTTAGGACGAAGTAGAAGAATTTCCACTGGGGAGTGTCAAGTATATCTCTCGGAACCTGAGATTCTCGAACTCTCGCCTGGGAAAGGAAAAGGAGGTGAATCCCAAATTACATGATTTGGGAGAAATTCGATTTAGATTTTATTTTGTTTCATGTTCAAGTCATGATGTGTGAGTTTAGATTTCAATTTGGAGTTTCAATTTAGATTGAAGTTTGTCAAGATTAATTTGAAGGAATTTGATTTGAAATGAAAATCGAATTTCAAGTTTTAGATGTAACATCTTCAACCCCAAAAGAAGATCGAATCGATTGGATCGAGTCATTACGATGAGGAAAGATCGCGAGTAATGCGGTATCGGATGTAAAATCCTTAACCTCAAGAGTTTGATTTGATGTATTTCAGTGCAATAGAAAAGAATCCTAGAAGCAAGGGTCTTGGATGTAAAATCCTCGACCCAAGAGTTTGAATTTGATGTATTTCAAGGTGCAGCAGAAGAGAATCCTAAAGCAGTGCAGTCTTGGATGTAAAATCCTCGACCCAAAAGTTTGAATTTGATGTATTTCAGTGCAGTAGGAAAAGAATCCTAAAGCAAGGTGCATCTTGGATGTAAAATCCTCGACCCAAGAGTTCGAATTTGATGTATTTCAATGCATAGAGAAGAGAATCCTAAAGCAAAGGTGACTTGGATGTAAAATCCTCGACCCAAGAGTTTGAATTTGATGTATTTCAATGCAAGTAGGAAAAGAATCCTAAAGCAAGTGCAGTCTTGGATGTAAAATCCTCGACCCAAAAGTTCGAATTGATGTATTTCAAGGCAGTAGGAAAAGAATCCTAAAGTAATGCAGTCTTGGATGTAAAATCCTCGACCCAAGAGTTCGAATTTGATGTATTTCAAAGGCAATAGGAAAAGAATCCTAGCAGCAAGGCAGTCTTGATGTAAATTCCTCGACCCAAAAGTTTGAATTTGATGTATTTCAAGTGCAGTAGGAAAAGAATCCTAAAGCAGGTAGTCTTGGATGTAAAATCCTCGACCCAAAAGTTTGAATTGATGTATTTCAAGGCAAGTAGGAAAAGAATCCTAAAGCAAGTGCAGTCTTGGATGTAAAATCCTCGACCCAAGAGTTTGAATTTGATGTATTTCAGTGCGACAGGAAAAGAATCCTAAAGCAAGGCGATCTTGGATGTAAAATCCTCGACCCAAAAGTTTGAATTGATGTATTTCAAGTGCAAGTAGGAAGAGAATCCTAGAAGCAAAGGTACTGGATGTAAAATCCTCGACCCAAGAGTTCGAATTTGATGTATTTCAGATGCAGTAGGAAAAGAATCCTAAAGCAAGTGCAGTCTTGGATGTAAAATCCTCGACCCAAGAGTTTGAATTTGATGTATTTCAAGGCAGTAGGAAAAGAATCCTAGCAAGGTAGGTCTGGATGTAAAATCCTCGACCCAAAAGTTTGAATTCGATGTGATGTTCGATGTGAGATCCGGAAAGATCGAATTCGAGATTCGATAGAGATTTGGAATCCGGAAAGATCGAATTTGAGATTTGATAGGGATTTGAATCGGAAAGATTGAATTTGAAATTTGATAGGATTCGAACTGGAAAGATTGAATTTGAATTTCGATAGAGATCGGATTCGAAATTTGATCGAGAATTTGATTTAACATTCTTGTTGATTTTGTTTATCCTTTAATGATTCAAATTTTATTTTGTTATTTATTTAATGTTCATGTGAATTTGGTGTTCGTCATTTTTAGATTTTTTTTTTTTAGAAAGTTTTCTTTTATCTTTTTTTTTTTTTCTTTCTGTTCTTTGTTCGAAGTTCATTTAACTTTAATGGCGTTTCCCAATCAATTTGCACAAAAGAGGTGAAGGCCAAAAAATGTGACATAGTCACTTTCATTCCAATCATACTGAAGATACATCGTACAACTTGATCTGGAACATATTTCATACAATCCATGTAGACTCAAAACGGACTGTGTATGATCTTTGTTGATCCATCTAAAGAAGCATCTGTCAAAAGTCCATGTCCGAATAGTGAGATACATGGTCAATAACATCACCTTCCAAGCCATCCTCGGCAAGGATGCCGTATGGATGTACATCGGAGGTGTGATATTTTCCATGTAACTCACAACTCGTAAGGCCGGAGGCTCTCTAGCTCCGGTCCTGGCCGGAAATGGTAAGGTATCTTTCTCGTCGTCCATCCTTCCGAACGTAACCGAAATCCTCTTCACCGGTACTCCCGGTATGCAATGCTTCGGCGATATCTCGCTCCGTTACCCTTCGCATCATGACGGAACCTACCGGTAGTGGTATCTTTACCGGCCCTCGAACTCACCCGGGCCTCGCTATCCGGAGGTCGATCCGAACATGATGTTACACTCGCTCGTAAAAGAGATCGTGCGTAAAGGTCCGACAAAGTCATGGTGATCAATGTGTGGGGGTATACAATCACCCCGTTTCGTAGATATTGATGATGCAACTATTGGGTATGCAATCCGTCGGCAGCATTCTCCATGTTATCAATCTCTTTACCATTCTCTTGATGACTAATGGCATCGGGTCCACTCGCCCATGACGCGAGTATTCCCGGCGGGTTTCCTTCCCGTCCTCAGCAAAGTTGTAACAAAGCATCCACATTGTATTGTGATTCTTCCTTTCCCCGGCATCCATCTCCGGGGCTCGAGTATGTGTTTTCCTCAGCGGCCTCGCTCGGCCCAGCCTTTTCAAATCCCGGATGCAATCCACGATTTGCCGTCGCTCATACTCCGAGAATACGTCCGTATGTAATTCGAGGCCCTCCAAGCATATTGATTCTTCTCGCCTCTAATCCTTTCAAAGTATTCAAAGGTTTTCTTTTCAACATTTCGCATTCTCTCCAACTCGTATTCCGGAATGATCCGCGGATGGCGAGGCCTCGGTAACGTATCGTGGGATATAAGGTTCGATCCCTTCACGTTCTCCCCGCATACCTCGGCTCCTCGTGGATGATGTCCGTCGGGACATCCCCCGGGGTTGCTTCGCAACAAGGTCATGCATCACCGGTGGTTCTATCCGGTGGCGTGGTAGCCTTCTTTCTTCCGGTTTTCTCGAAGATTTCTCCGGTTCTTTCCGTCATCCTAGGAGTCGGCCTCCTTTCTTCCGGTTCCCGTGAACCGGTGTCCTCGAAGTGTATGCACCGACATTAGCAACTCGCCTCGTCGCGCCGATCCGCAGCCTAGTTTTGTTAACATCTTGCGGATACGGCGATTCTTATTTCTCCGTTGCGTCGTCGCGAGAGTAGCTCTCCGAACTTCTTGAATCTCTCGCGGGCGCGGCGCCGACAAGCCTCGCCCTCCGCCGTAGCGACTACGTACTTCATTTTCTTATCTTCTTCAAGGTTTGTCTTTCTTCTCTTGTTGCCGGATTGGTGGCTTGGGCCACCCACTTTCATCACCGTATGTCCGAGCAATTCTTCTCGGTCAACCGGGACCCGCCACTTTCCTCGTATCGTAGGCCCGCCGGTGCGAAATCCGAGTCAATCTCGATTATCGCTCCATCTTTCACCCTCTTTTCATCAAGTGCAAGGCTTACGCCATTCTTAAAGTTCAAGACCAACCGCCCGCTCGACATTTCCCCGCGAAAAGACAAGGAAAAGGATCGTGGGCCGTACTAAGAACAAGAACATCAAGAAAATGTTTATTAAAGACATCTTGTTTTATTATTATTTTTATATTTTCAAACTTAACAGAATGAAGTGGATAAGATCGTGTAAGAGATTTTGATTTGGAAAAGAAAACAAGGAAAATTTTATTATCGGGATTTTATTTATTTTAGCACATTTTTGTTATTTTTCGGGTTCGGACTCAATCATAAGTAATCACTTCACCCGTGCTTCTAGTGGATGGAAAGTTCATTCCTTCGAAACATCGGTAGCGTAGTACTTTTTCAAGTATCGTCCATCGATCGGAAGCATATGTCGTTCTCCTCGGCAATTCACTAGCCGGTAGGAACCTCCCGAGTATACCGCTTCAACCACAAACGGTCCTTCCCAAGTGGGTTCAAATTTTCCTCCTATCTTGCGGTGTGCAAGAATAGTCTTCGAGAACGAGAACTAGATCACCAACTTTCAAGGTTCTCGGGCTGACTCAGCTTTATCATGAGCCCGAATCATCTTAGCTTGGTATAGTTCTAAATTCCGTTGCGCCGCAAGTCTTTTCCCTTCCAGGCTTTCTAATTCTTCGAGTCGTAATTTGGCGTTCTCTTCGTTGTGATTTTATTTGCAACCGCAATTCCGAGTGAAGGGAGCCGAACCTCTAAAGGTAACACTCGCTCGGACCCATACACCGCAGCGTAAGGTGTAGCTTGCGTAGGAGTTCGAAGGTTGTCCGGTAGGCCCATAAGGCTTCTAACAACTTCTCGTGCCAATTTCTCTTATTGTCGTCTAAAGTCTTCTTTAAAATTTGAACGAGAGTTTTATTAAAAGCTCTCAGCCAGGCCGTTTGCTCTCGGGTAGTAAATTGTTGAATATCGCCGCCGATTCCGTGTCTCCCGACAAAATTGTTGATTTGTGTGCTTCCGAATGCCGACCCATTATCCGAGATGATCTCGCGCGGCACCCCGAAACGGTAAACAACTCGGTTCTCGAAAAATGTAGTACGTGATGTGCTTTCACTTCTCTGAGTGGAACCGCCTCGCCCACTTGGAAAAGTAATCCGTAGCCGCAAGAATGAAGCGATGTCCTTTTGACGACGGTGGTTCTATTGGACCCACTATATCCGTGCCCCAACATTCAAATGGCCACGATGCAATTGTCTGATGTAGCACATTCGGAGGTCGGTGTAGAACCACCCGCGCACTCGACACCGGTGACGCCTCGGCGATTTTCATGCGACCGGTCATCATCGAGGGCCGTAGTACCCTAGTCTTTTAATTTTCATTTTCATCTTCGGACCCGATCGGTGAGCGCCACAGAGTCCCGAATGCACCTCCTTAACAATTTCACGGGCTTCGGACCCGCTTAGGCACCTTAGCCACATTTCGATCAAAAGACCTTCTCGTATAATGTGTTGTTTACTAATGCGTAAGACGAAGTTCTTTTCGATCCGATGGGCTAACGACCCATCATCCGGTAGCTTTCCCGTTTCGTAGTGCAATCTATCAATGGCCGTCGCCAATCTTCCGTGTTTTCCGTCACCGCCGCAATCGATTCTTCTTCCTTATCCGATTTGTGTATCGTGTCAATGTCAAGCCGTGATAGGACCCGGCGTCCGTGAACCGACACTTCCATCGATTCATCTTGCAAACAGCAAATTCTTTTGCGAGACGAGCTAGCGCATCCGCTAGAGCGTTTTCTTTCGGGAATTTTGTAAATTGTCACATTCGGAATCTGTTCCAACAACTCGTATGGCATACCGGAAGTATTGCTCGAGTCTCGGTTTTAAAATTCCGTATCGTCCGACGATCCGTTGAATGATTAACCGTGAATCCCCGTAGATGTTGATGTCCGTTATCCCCATTCGAATGGTTAATTCCAGTCCCGTTATGAGGGCTTCGTATTCCGCTTCGTTGTTTGTACACGGCTCCGTCAAGTGGTAGGAGTATCTTAACATCCCCCGCTCCGTGTTATAAAGATTAGCCCGATTCCTCGCCTTACCGGCACTATCACTTGCGATTCTTCGTCTTTGTGCGCCGAAGATGCTCCGTCGAAATATAATTCCCAACGTCGATCATCAAGGTCTTCTAGATTCATTATTTGTTCATCCGGCGATCGTCATCGAGAGGAGATTCCGCCGCAAAGGGTGTGCCGCAAGGAAGTCCGCTAAGGCTTGTCCCTTTACTAAGCACGAAGAGGCACGAAAGTTATATCAAATTGCAATAATATCATCGACCATCCTGGCAAGTCCGCCGGAAAGCGTTGGACGAGTCATCAAGTATCAGCAATGGATTAAACTTCGAGATCAAGTCGACCTTATGAGAAAGCATGTAATGCCCGAGCTTTGAGCGGCGAAGATCGTGGCCAAACAATGCTTTTCAATTGCGGGATACCTTATTTCCGTCGGCGTAGAACGACGGCTTAAGTAATAAAGAGCATTTTCTTTACCCTCATCATCGACCCTGCCAACATGGCTCCGAGAGAGTCGTCTAAAGCCGCGGTATAAAGTATTAGCGGTCTACCCGAGACTCGGGTCGCTAAGACAGAGGTGTCATTAAATATTATTTAATGTCTTCGAAGGCCCTCTCGGCATTTCTCTTCCCAAATAAATTTGGCGTCCTTTTTAACTAGTGCCGAGAAAGGCCGACACCTACCCGACAGTGCTCGAGATAAAGCGTCGAAGATATGCCGCCTTCCCTTGAAAAGATCGTAGTTGTTTTAAGGTTTTGGGAGGCGGCATTTCTAAGATGGCTTTAATCTTCTCCGGATCGATTTCAATTCCACGATGTCGGACAACGAATCCTAAGAATTTCCCGGAGGTGACGCCGAAGGCGCATTTTAAGGGATTCATCTTAAGGTTAAATTGTCTTAATCGTTCGAAAACAATTCTCAAATCATACAAATGGTCGTCCTTTACTTTGCTTTCGATGACCACATCGTCCACGTAGCATTCGACTTGATTATGGATGAGATCATCAAAAATCCTTGTCATTGCTCTTCGGTAGGTTGCTCCTGCGTTCTTCAGTCCGAATGGCATTACTGTGTAGCAATATACTCCGATCGGCGTTCTGAATGCTGTAAGTTTTTCGTCTTCTGGAGCCATTTTTATTTGGTTGTATCCTGAAGATCCATCCATGAATGAGAATATTTCGTGCGTTGAAGCGATGTCGATCATTAATTCTGGGATCGGTAGAGGAAATTCATCTTTTCGACATGCCTCGTTTAAATCTCCGAAATCCACACAAATTCCGATCCGACCATTCTTCTTCCCGACCGGTACCACGTTGGCTAACCAAGTCGGGTATTGTTCTTCACTGACAAATTTAGCGTCTATTAACTTTTTAACTTCGCCTATGACTTGTTGTTCGATTTCTAGACGCATTCTTCCGGGACCTCGTCCTGACCGAATGTAGGTGGTCCACTCCTAGTTTATGGACCGCGACCTCCGGAGCTAAACTCGGCATCTCATCGTAGCTCCAAGCAAAACAGTCTTTGAATTCCATTAATAACTCGATTATTTCTTCGGAGTCTTCTTTATCGAGTAAAGAGCTAACAAAGGTAGGTCTAGGCTCTTCGCTAGTACCTAAGTTAACTTCTATTAACTCATCTATCGTAGATTTGATTTCTTCTTCGAATTCCGGTGGAGCGTCTCCAATTTGTAAATCTTCGAGTTCATCCGTAGTTTCCATGCAGCTTTCATTAGACTCGCAGTGACAACCAAGCAAAATTCGCATCGTCAACCGATCCTACCGTGCCGAATCCGAGACCATGTTTCGAGTCGGGTAAACGACCGGAGTTATTCCATAAATTTTCAAAACGTTGCGATTGACCTTTTGTCCACTCGTCGAGGTAAGAAACCACGTTGAATTAAATTTTGAACACAGGAAGAGTACCACTCAAAAGGCAATTCCATTAATTTCGATGAAGTAGCATCTTCAAATTGTACATTATTTTCGCTTTGGAGGAAGAAGCACCACGGTAGAATTTGATTGGTTTTGCACCACCGCTATGTACCTCTTCGACCTCCATACCCTCGATCTTATTAGAACGGATCGGGGTCGTGGTCATAGTATGTACATAGTGGTTAATCTTCTCGTACATCGATTTATATTCTTCGTTTCTTTCATCTTCGAGAGGGATTTTGAATTGCGGCTTCTTTCGACTTATTATCGCCGCTTCTTGTTTGATTTCTTTTTCTTCTTCGTAACTATCTTCCCAATCGACATTGATGGTTGGTTTCCTCTCGTCCAATCGTCCTAACGTCTCTACCACGACCTCGTCCCCGGCCTCGACCTCGGATGCGAGTTGTGGAGAAACCTTCACCATCTCGCCGTAAGGGAGCGGTGAGCGATCGTTGGACTAGAACTTCGTGTTCTTCGTTGTCCCAAACTTTCTTGCTTCATTTGTTATGGTATCTCTAGAGAAGATCGTTTTCTTCGTGGTGCATAATAAGCCGCATCCTCGTGGATTCCAATTTCATGTACGGAGAATGGTTGTAAGTCACCTTTGATGCACCGTTCCCCTCCATCGTAGTATTTCGATGCACCGATGTAGAGATGATGGTACCATCCCGTTTTCATGTATCCATGGTCGGCCCAAGAGAGCGTTGAACGATGTTTCGAATCAATTATGTGAAATTTCGCGGTTGTCTTTGCTAAGTCACCGGTCTTCATCGATAGCGTTATCGAGCCGAGGGCTCTTTCTCCTTTCTCGGTCGAATCCTCTTAATAACATTTTGTCCGCTTCGAGCTCGCGGGCATCAATTTCCAAGTATGCTAGCGTTCGAAGATTCATTATATTGATTGATGCTCCCGGATCCACCAATACTCCGGAGAGTGTAAATCTTCCGATTGTAACTCGAAATGTACAACGGTCGGTCTGTGATCCGTCGTTCCAAGTAGTAGGTCGTCGTCCGCGAAGGTAACACCTCGTCGTTCCTTTAACGAGCAAACCTCATCTAAGGACTCTCCGGCCATTCGAGCTAAGCAAATTTCCGGATCAAGTAAGGCCTCGATCGAGCTTCTCTCATCTCCTTCGATAAGATGAGAGCGTCGTAGATGCTCGCCATTGGCGGTAGTTTCCTAAGATGGGCTAGCACGTTGTAGTCCACTTTGTTTTCATGTGCCTCTCGCTTCTTCTCGAATGGGTATTTTTCCGCCGGGCTGGTTCTTCCCGAACAACCACCCGCTTTCCTTTGTCTTTTGGACCCATTCTCGGAGGTAGAACTTTCCCACTTCTTAAGTTGACTTCGTAATTTCCTCCGAATCTATCGTCGAGCTTGCCGGTGTCTTTTCGAATCGGAATGACAGACTCTTCCGGATTAACTTCGTAGTCCGAAGGCTCTAACTCTATCGCGATCGGAGCTCCTCGAAACTCGCGATAGATTCGTTGCTTGTTGAACTCTCGTAACCTCCTCGATGGATGTCTTCTTCATTATTTTGCTTGTCGAGATCGTGTATGATTTCGAGAATTGTCGTTGGTATCGAAATCGATATCCGGATTATCGTTAGTTACGTAATCGTTAGAAATGATCAAAACGTAGCCAACGCCATCACCCTTATCATTATATGATCCCACCGAAGTGAGTAGATAATCATACGTAGTCGTGGGTTCGAGGGATTTCTCCCCCGAATCGGAAACAACTATCCTAGGATAAGCATCCCCTAGTCTAGCCTTAGGTGTCCTCAGCCTTCTCTTCTTCGTCAATTTTCTTCTTCTCTTCAATCGTCTCCCGTTGAGGTGGTTCTTCTATCGCAAGTGATAGTACTCGCCTAACAGTGTTTCAAACTCGAATCGAAGCTCGCACCGAAGCGGTCCGGATGCCGTCTAAAATCTTTTCGAAGACCTCGTCCAAGCGGTAGTCCATCCATCGTCGGCCGTATGTGGATCTATCGGAATGATGGGATCGAGCCGAGATAACATTGACTGGAACCTCCTTTCCGGGGTTCCTTCATGTACTCCTTCGGGATCGTTATATTCCCTTTCCGCAGTGTTGTCATCGAGCCAACTTTTCAAGGTAATGCAATCTTCTATTTTGTGTCCAAGCATTCGGTGGTAAGGGCAAAAGTTGGGATCACCCTTCTTGTTGACCTCTTCCGGTCTTTTAGGCTCGGCAACTGGAAATCCGGAGTCTTCATCGACTCGCGGAACATTTTCGGCACCGCTTCATTCTTGAACTGGATATTCTCTCGCTCAAAAGCTCTCTTAATGTACGTTGCGGACGAGACGGTTGTTCATATCGCGGAGATGACCGATAGCCGGGCCGGGGTTGCCGGTAATTCCGTTGTGGTTGTTGCGGCCGTTCGGTGGTATTTCGCATACGGTTGCTCGCCTTTGTCAACCGCCGCAACGATCCCGGATTTCTTTTCAAAAGTCTTTACAGTGCTTTTGTTTGTCCGTCTTGTCTGCGTGAAACTTAATTGCTTCGCCTCTTCTTGCAAGCTTCCGGCCTTGCTTAACAACTTCTCGAAAGTCTTAATAGTGAATCCTCGAGGAGAAGTGCTATCGGGCCGTGAATGCTTTTTAGCAAAATGCCGATCGCATGCCGTTCTTGCAGCTTGTGGTTCACACTTCATACTTAAGTTCCTCCATCGGAGTATGTAATCCACCAAAGTTTCATTCGGCTTTTGCTTTTCTACCACTAAATCACCTATAGTGATGTGGTGCCGAGCTCCGGCGAATCGCTCGATGAAGAGGTTCTCTAGCTCCGAGAATGTCTTAACCGAACCGTTTGGTAATTCCGCATACCGCCGAAGGCGATTCCCGACGGACCGCCGACGAACTCGTCGGAAGAGTAATGCATCGCTCCCGCCGCATTGCAACAACCGGCACGAAAGTGTGCCACATGCCGTCGAGGGTTCCCTGCTCCATCGAAGGTCTTAAACCGCAGGTGGTACGAAGCCTTTCGGTATCGGACAGCCGTCGAATTCTTCTGGGTAAGGTCTACCCGTCCGAATGGATGTCCCGCTCTTCGATTGTGCTAAGGCTTCTCGCACTCCGCCGTTCCACCAAGTTCTCGATATCCTTTTCAGAATCATACTTTGTGTCGTATCCTTTTTCACCGATCATCCCCATCGACGGACGTAATCTCCTTTCCTCCGTCTACAATGTGAATGACCTCTCGGGGGTGTTTCCTTCGTGGTTGTACTTCGACTCGGAGAGTGGCCGCAGCTACGGCCATCTCTTCCATCCTTTTCGCCATTCGAGCGATCGTGTCGTCTTTTTCCCGAAGCCGCCTTCTCACCGCCCGGCTCCTCTCTTCGCGGCCGCAGGAGCACCTTGCGAAGCCGATGAAGCTCGTGTCTCAACCATGTTGATTTCTCGCGTATTCGTCGTCCATGAATTCCGATGAATCAATCTCGTCTCCGAACTTTTCCTCTCTTTCTTTTGCCAAGCGTCGGATATCGGTTCTCAACTTTTCCATGGCATCTTCTAGCGGGGCTTTCTGTGTGTCTTCGTGGTTGTCGTGCGATAGTTGCCGGGTCCCCTTCTCACGAGTCCCCTTTATCGCGGTAGCACTTTCTTCAGATTCAAGTCTCCTGGCGAGACTTTCTTTCTCGGCCGCCGTTTCAATCTCAATCGCCCAAGCAGTGGGACGCCATACCATCCTTCCGGCGCCAGGTCTAGGACCGCATGGTCCGTCTCGCCAAATGCCGGAAGGTGGTATCCTCCCTAATCTGTAATCCCGAGACGACAACAGGCGGACTAGCCTTCATTCTTTTACTTGGCTTTTCTCGTCATGATGGCGGGTTCTACTCGGGGCCCAAGACGGGATTTCGACCGGCACCCGCCCTATCCTCCGTAGAATTTCGATACGGGCGCTTTTCCTTCTTCGCTAACTTTTCTACCAAAGTTTACGCCGAGCAAACGGCGTAGTTCTAGTTCTTTTCTTGCGGCTATCGTTGTAATATGCGGGCCGTGGTAATGTGGCAAAGAATCTCGCGAATGTTTTCTTCATCTTCTCGCGGCGGAGAGGGGATGAAACCCGCTTCCTCCCAAGAGTGGTATGTATTCAGCAATGGTGTATATTCCGGCAGCTTCGGAATTTCTTCTAGGAAAGCAATTTCAGGCACTCGGCTTCTTTAGCGATCCTTCTATTTCGTTTCTTCTCCGGGTCTTCGTTAGTGACGGAATTCTCGAACTCGGACCCGATTTCGAAAACGAAGGTCTTACAGAAGATCCGTACCCTCCACGGTAACGAGTCCATCATAATCTTGGATTTCTTTCCCCTTTGATTTGGCAAAAGTCTGGGCAGGTGCAAACAACTAGACCAAAGTGGGGTAGAAAGAACAGTCCTCCCGTGGACATCGTACTTCTCTTAGTCGGGATCCTTTCGCAGAGGAGGGAATTCTGGTCGACCTAAGGTCGAATTCAAGCAATGGCTCTTCAGCCTTCGTGTACCTTGTTCATCAAGGCAAAGAGGGAGACGTCGGTGATCTCGACGTTCGTGTTTTCAAATCCTTGTCCAAATCGGATGATTCCATTGTCGGCAACTCATCCTTATGCACAGCCGAGGTCCAACCCATCGGTGAAAGAGAAAACCGCTTCGGGGCTTCCATTTCTGCAGGTAGATTCTCGGTTGTCGGTCCCAAGTTATGCTTCTTTTCTTTAGGACGAAAAGAAAGGAATCGAAAAGAGTCCGAACTCATTCATGTTCACGTATTTATAAAAAGGAATCACTTATTTAAAGAATCACTTATTAGAGAGTTTGTTTATTTAGAACGGAGTGTTCAAAGGTGTAGAGAAGGTAAGGAATCGAATCGGAGTTGGAAAGGAAAAGAGAGTCTTAAGCAAGACTTCTCGACTCGAAGGATCACTCCTAAACTAACACCTATCGTGGGTCCACCCCACCTCGTAAATGAGGTAAAGGATCTCGGAACCTCTCTGTTTAGGGGTGTCTAAACAAAGGGCTCCTAAATCCGAGAGAATGTTGGTTATACTTGTTCAAGGTAGAAATGAACACAGTATTTCAACGGAAAGAAGGGTAGTTCGATCCATTAGGGACATGGATACACTACCGATTTTTGAAAGCAAAACTATTTGATTAAAATGGAGAGAGGAATTCATCCCCAGCGGAGTCGCCAGAAATATGTCGGCATATTTTTAGGTTATGTGTTTTATTTTAAAAGGAGTCGCCTACGTAAATTGTCGGCGAATTTTTAATTTAAATAAATAATTTGAAAAGTAGTATTTCGATTTTGAAAATAATTTTAAATTTGAAAATTTTAAGATATGAAATCAAACCGATCTCACATCCCGAATAGTTTATATAAACGAGCGCCGCACCACAAACCGTGTATCTATCCCGAAGAATAGTACACACCGCTTGATAATGGGGCTCGATTAAATAAACTAGAAAGGTTTGTGACATCCGTTTGGTCTGCGAACCAATTTTATAAGCCGACAAATTCCCCTGCTTAATATGAAACTATTAAACAGGGTTTATATTACCTCGGTTCTTTAAAATTCCCTATAAGGGCAAGCCCCTATAGTTAATTACATCTTAAGTGACGGGAATCACCTAAGAAAACTCTCGATAATAATCAATAATTCTGCTCTCAAGAATTTCAAAGTTTAAGTTTTCAAAGGATTGAATTTTGGAAATTTCAATAGGGAATGGATCAAATTTAGAACATTTTTATTTTGGGAATTCAAAGGAAGAAAAGTAGGAGAAATTATGGATTCGAAGTGAACTTCGATAATTTCCCGACTACCCTATTGTTCGGCTTCGAATTTAGGAAAGTCCTAATGTTTATTTAATGTTTTAATCTTGCCAATTTTAATTAATTAGGGCTTATATTTATATGATAGAATCATACAAATTGCCTAGAAGATATGAGGGTTTATGTCGTATCGGACGACTACCTCGGAATCCTAAGACCTGTTAGGGTTTAATTTGCAATGCAAATGCCTAACGAAGAGTCGAGGATTTATGTTGCACTGTGCAAACTACCTCGAAGTCCTATGGCTTTGTTATTTAATTCTAAGAAAGTTTTGTCAAGTAGGTTCAAGTTTTGCCGACGACGATGGCCGTGCCGCCCACCATGCTCCGAGCTCCTTGTTGTTGCAGAGGTTTAGTTTTAGAAATCATAAATCAAGAGATGAGAGAAGTGTTCTGGTTTAGAGAAGTCTTAATTTCCAAGTGTTTTTTGTGTTTTAATTAAAACAAATCTTAAAGTTGATTATAACGACACCGGTTAAGATCCCACTGGTTCCATCCTTCCGCATCATTATTTTTATCGGATTCACTTAGTCCAGTATGAATTTGCTAAACTCAACCGAATGAGTTCCACACTTTCATTTAGACCGTGGGAAATCCCGTTAGCAACACGTAGGTTACATCATCCGAGGTATTCCCGATCATCCAACAAGACGTTTTAATTTAGTTGTAATCGTAGTTTTGTGTTCTCGTTTGTGATTAAATTTTGAGTCGTCTTATATTTTGAAATGTTGTGGAGGTGAATTTTATCTTGTAGTGTCTTTTAATTTAGTTATGGGTTTCAGCTTTGGTTTCTGTCCTAAAGGTGTCGGTTTTCATGCAACCGTTGTTTATCATGCAAGAAAAATAAAGTGCATTTGCAATAGAATAAACCGTAATAAAATAAAAGCGTACCTGAGGGTCTTCCCGTCATTCCAAGCCGCACTTAAAACACAATTAGAATATTTAAGCAAGTTCCTAGGTAAAGCTAAGGGAAAGGTTTATGGTTTTCTACCAAGTTCCTAATCCTATAGCTAGTCATTTCCTACGACGTCTAGGTTCTCATGTTTTTAGTTCGAGGACGATTTTCTTCATCGAAGAATAACTAAGTTCAATCGTTCTTATAAATATCCTAACATATCGAGGAAGTGCTTAAGAAGAATCTTAAATATCTTTTCAATATTTCTAGGATTGTTTTAAGTCCAAGAGAATTTAGTTATATAAATGAATCGATCGTCCGAGATTTTCAATTTTTGTTAACTCGTCAGCTGAACTAGACATTTGAATATCCTATAAGTGAAGTAACATTTCATTTTAATGTTCTATTTAGGAGTTATGATAACTAAAGCTCCTAAGGGCAAAATGATATTTAATGATTTCGTGATTCAAATTTAAGTTCAAATTAATGATTTAAGTTTCGAATAAGTTGTTCAAGTTATTTTAGATTTATTTCTTCATGTCTTAAGCTGAGGTTATTTAATTCAATTTAATTTAATTTAATTTATTTTAATTTAATTTAATTTAATTTAGTTTGATTTGATTTAATTTAATTCAATTCAATTTATTTGATTTAATTTCTTAATTTAATTTAATTTAATTTTTAATTTAATTTAATTTAATTTAATTTGATTTATTTAATTTAATTTAATTTATTTAATTTAATTTAATTTTATTTAATTTATTTAATTCATTTAATTTAATTTAATTCAACTTTTAATCTTAATTTAATTTAATTTAATTTTAATTTAATTTACTTAATTTAATTTAATTTTTAATTTAATTTAATTTAATTTTAATTGAAATTTTTTTGAAAGAGTTTAATGATTTAATTTTAGTTTAATGATTAAGTCTTTTAATATTTTAAATTTGAGTTATCATTTTAATTAAGAGTTGAATATTAATGAGATGATTAAATTTAGGGATTTTTAAATTAAAGAATAAATCTCTTCCTAATAATATCCCTATTTTAATAATTCCAATTTTATTATTCTTCCAAATTCAATTAATTATTTAATTAAGGTTTAATCATTTTAAATTACTTAATGGGTTTCTACCCTTCAATTATTTAAATTTCAATCATCCAAATCAGATTAGGATCAAATATTTTACTTGTTAATTTTTATTAAACCTAAAGTTTTAATTAAGGGTTAAAATTTTAATTACCATTTTGCCCTTTAAGCCTAATAATTTCATAACTCACTAAATTGAACTCAAATGAACTTGAAATTTTTATGTGACTTCACTTATGTGTCAATAAAGACATGAGAGGAGAAAATGTGATTTTTCTGTATTTAATTTATTTATATAATTATTTTTTTAGTAGAAAATAGGAATTTCCAAGGAAAATTCAATAACATGACCAAGGGAAAGTTTCTGTCCTTAAGAAAATTATGGGACATTCCTAATGACCAGAGGACCACTTGGACCAAATTTTGTAATTTTTTTGAATTATATTTTATTTATTAAAATTATTTTAAGTATTGGAGTATTAATTAATTTAAAAATAAAATAAATGTTGAAAAATAAATTTTATAATTTTTAAAGTTCTCTCTGATATCAAGGATTCCAGAGAACCAAACTTTATAATTTTCTGATTTTTCTTGATTTATTATAATTATTTTGGTGAAAATGCTAGAAAATACATTTTTTAATTTTAAAATTACCCTAGAGCTTTAAAAATTAATATCTCACTAAATAGACCTAGGAAAAATATGGGACTTGTTCCTAAGTGATTAAAATTCAAAATATGACATTTTGGTGAATTTTATTATTTTTGTGATTTTTATTATTTTTTAATTATTGAAAATATTAAAATAATATTAAAAATCAACTTTTTAGAAAATTGAAATTTTAATTTTCTTAAACTCCCCTGATATCAGAGAGACTCCAAAACCAATTTGGTGAATTTTTGAAAGATATTTTGAAAGTTATGAATTTTTAAAGTTTAAAATGACTAAGCGGCTTAATCAACCCAATTAGTGGGGCTAACCAAGTCCAATTGACCTCAAATTTTTATGATGGGTTCCTCTGATCCTAAAGGTCAGTGGAGAATTGATTTCAAGTCAATTTGATCTATAGTTAACTCTAATTAATTAGAGATCTATTTTGGGTATTTAAGCCAATTAGGGTTAATCTAAGTGAATTAACCCAAATCCTATTTTTCCTAGGGTTCTCTGGTCATATGGAACATCACCAAATTTTCCTAGAATTTATTTCACAACATGCTAATTTTTGGAATTAAAACACTTAAAATAGCAACATGCATTTGAAAAATCAATAACTTTTCATAGAGATGGCCTCCGACTTTGGAAAATTCAGTGGAATGTTCCCAAATTCGGAGGCTTCAAAAGCCCTATGGTCTCATGCCATGGTGAATTGTATGAATGCATGGAGAATTAAATGTATGCAGAGAGTAAATAAATTACTAAAAATAAAATACTCGGACAAAATTGAATGATTTCTTTTCCACATTATTCTCCTCTCGTTCACCGAGCAAGAGGGTATTTTTATTTTATTTTTGTGATTTTTCTACACAGAGATATGAATTTTCCAAGTTTAGGGAATTAAATAAATAGGAAAATACCCTATTTTTCTATTTATCCACGCGGCGCCGCGTCAACCTCGGCAGCCTCCGAATGCACACGCGGCGCGCTCCCATTCGACGCCGCCATCCGAGTCAGCAACCCGGGCCCCGCGGTTCTCGTACCGTCTCCCGATCCGACGCCATCCGAGCCGTCCGTCCGCGCGTGTATTAAATGGACGCGCATCCGTTCATCGTCCCCAAGTGTCCTCACCCGAGAGCCGTCCACACTAAATCCTTAAGATCTCACTCGATACTCAATGCATTTTTATGTTCTTATGCTCTATGGATTCGTCTCAAGAGACGAACACATCTATACTGAGTTATCATGCATCGAAATTAAGGCATTTGAAATGGAGAATCTCCGAAGCTCGGGATGAAGAATTAATTCATACCTTAGCTCCGAGAGGTGAAGCCTCGATCGGAGATGCTTGGCACGTTCGTTGGAGCCGCAGGAGACTAGTGGATGAAGCCTCGGGGATGTGGTGAATTGCCTAGGTGTGATTTCCACCAAAGCCGATCACAACCTTTGGAGTCCGGAACAACCGGGTGACCCGGAGATGGGGCTTTTGCCGGTGGACACCTTCCCTCGACTCGGTGCAGGTGTAGGACCAATCAATTTGGGGATTGGCTCGCCGTGGAGAAGTGTCCCGGTTTTGGGTGAAATTTCAACTCCGAAATCGAGCTCGCAGAGAAGAAATGGCAGGGGGATCTCACCGGGGATCAAGTGCTCGTGTGTGGGGAGGAGTCCGGAACAATTTTGGCAGCAGTTTCAGCAAGGTCCGGTTCAGCACCTCTCATGGCCGAGAAGGTGAGGGGTTTAAATAGAGATGTCGGAGGGCCTCCCGGGGGAGCCGAGGGCCGGGATCGCCGCTCTCGGCATGTGAAGAACAACCATGGTGGCCACTAGTGCATGGGGCGCCTCGACAAGGGAGAATTCCAAAGTTCGGCTCCTCCCAAGGTTTCGGCCATGGTGTTTTCCGGCGGCCCGGTGGCCGGCCGGCCGTGCATTGGTCACCATCTTGTTCAGTGGGTCGTGGCCGGGGTTTAGTGTAGGCAATCGGCAAATGCCATGTGTAAAAGGCTTGGATTAGAATGGAATGGGAGAGGGCTTATTTTGGCTCAAATTGGTCAACCCCTCCACTTGGGCTAGGTGCACCACCCAAGGCTTGGTTTTGGCCGAGGGAAAAGTGATTTGGCTCAGCATAATCAGTAGGGTCAAGTCACCATCCAAGCACAATTAGTGCATAAGCATGGTTAAGGGGAATCATGGAGTGGTTAATCACCTTTAGGAATTAAGGAAAGAGCCTCCTCCTTTTGCCCAAAATGGCATGGTGACATGTAAAGAGGCTCTCATGGCTTGCATATGGCTTGTGCATGGCTCCATGGCTCCATTCGGCTTGGGAAAAGGTCGGGTCAATTTCATAAAAATGGGTTTTAAGAATTTTGGATATTTTGGTGTGAATTTGTATGGGGCTTGATTTGGAATTGTTTGATGATGGAATTATAACTTAGGGAATGGCTTTGATTAAATGGATGGCAAATGGAAATGTCATGTGGGCTTTAGGGCCAAATTTGGGCTCATTGAAATGGTTTTAGATGAGCTTTTAAATGGTTTAGGAAAGTGGGCTTTTGAATTTTAAAATGGATTTTGGGATGAAATTTTGGTAAAGGCTTGGGCCAAATAATTGTTGAGTTTGGTTTAGGGATGCTTCATGAGTGGTTTGAAACAAATTTGAGGTGATTTGGGTTTGAATTGGGTCGATATGGGCTTTTGTAAAGAGGCTAAAGTGGGCCAAAATGAGCTACCATGGGCCAAAGTTGGGCTAGAGTTGAAATTGATGTAAAATTAATGTTGGGAAATGTTTTTGGGAGTGTTTCAAAGAGGTTTTGGCTTTGGTTGGGTTTTGATTTTGGGGTTTGGGCTCATTTGGGCTAGGTTTAAGTTTAGGTCAAAATTGGGCCTTTTGATTTTGGGTTGAATTTGAGTGGGGTTTGGGTCTAAATTTTGAGCAAATCATGTTAGTGTTTTGTTCATGGGGATGTTAAGAAAGGTTTGGAAAAGATTTGGGGTTAATTGGAGTTGAATTGGGTGAGTTTGGGTTAGGTTCTGGGTCATAGGTCCAAATCGGGCTTTAAGGCCAAAAGTGAAATCGATCCCAATGCCAATCAAATTGGGCTTGGATTTGGTCTAGATTGGTGTTGGGGATGTTGACTTGAAGTTTAGAATTGAATTGGACCAGAATTTGGGTCAATTGGGTAGGTTAGGTTTGACATCGGGTTTACTTTGGGTTAAAATGGGTCAAATTGGGGGTTTTGATAAAAGTGGGGTAAATTGACAAAATTGGCCCATGGTGTAGTTGAAGAAAATGAAATTGGGAATATTTGGGATTTTCTGGAATTTTCTGGGAATTTTCTGAATTTTTGGATTTTTGGGTCAAAAGGGGTATTTTGGGTATTTGGAAGGTATTGGGGGTATTTTTGGAATTTTTGGCATTTTTGGGCATGGATGACCAATTTGAGTGATGTGGAAATGTTTGAGATTGATTTTGGAGAAATTTGGGTGATTTGGAAATTTTTGAGAAATTTGGGCTATTCAGCGTTTGGGTAGTTACAGGTGTCGGGTCCTGGGGTCAAAAATCGAAAATTTGGAAAATTGAAGATCGGGTGGATGTAAGTGAAATGAAATCATTTTTGTTGAGCCATGAAGCCATATCAAGCCCACATGAGCCATGAAGAGACTCATTCGAGGCATTCACTATGTTGTTCCTAACCCTCTTAGCCAGGGCTTAGGGGTTAAGGACCATCCATGTGAATCACCTACATGAGTCGGAAGTTAAGTTGGGTAAGGGTGTGTTTTAGGAGGTGTGTGAAAGTGTAGTGCATAGGTGTAGTGTATGTGTAAGTCAGCCCTTTACTGCACCAGTGCCACCTGTGGCGGTCCTAAGGCCAAAGAGTCCTATAGAACTCATCCTTTAAACTTCCACATTTGATTTCAACCCTCTAGGTGATTAGGGGTCTATAGTCAAGTTTGTGGAGCTTGCAGGGAGTTAAGAAGTGGTTTGAATTTCTAAAAGGTGGGTCCCAATTCTAGTCCTCTAAGATAGTCAAAGGAAAAGCCTAAGGCTAGATCCTAAGTACTAAAGAGAAGAAGAGAAGACCTCATCAAAAATGAGGTCAACATGCAACAACAAGGAGCTCGGAGCATGGTGGGCAGCACGGCCATCGTCGTCAGCAAAACTTGAATCTACTTCAGCAAAACTTTCCTAGAATTAAACAACAAAGCCATAGGACTTCGAGGTAGTTCGCCTAGTGCAACATAAATCCTCAACTCTTCGTTAGCATTTGCGTTGCAAATTAAGCCCTAACCTGGCCTTAGGATTCCGAGGTAGTCGTCCGATACGACATAAACCCTCATATCTTCCGGGCTATTTGTATGATTCTATCATATAAATATAAGCCCTAATTAATTAAAATTGGCAAGATTAAAACATTAAACAAACATTAGGATTTTCTTAAATTCAAGCCAAACAATAGGATAGTCGGGAGATTACCGAAGTTCGCTTCGAATCTGTAATTTCTCCTACTTTTCTTCCTTTGAATTCCCAAAATAAAATGTCCCAAACTTGATCCATCCCCTATTGAGATTCAAAAATTCACTCCTTTGAAAACTTAAACTTTCGAAATTCTCGAGAGCAGAATTATCGATTATTATCGAGAGTTTTCTTAGGTGATTCCCGTCACTTAAGATGTAATTAACTATAGTGGGCTTGCCCTTATAGGAATTTTAAAGAACCTGTGTAATATAAACCCCGTTTAATGTTTTCATATTAAGCTGGGGAATTTGTCGGCTTATAAAATTGGTTCGCGCACCAAACGGATGTCACAAACCTTTCTAGTTTATTTAATCGAGCCCCATCATCAAGCAGAGTGTGCCTATTCTTCGGGATAGTATACACGGTTCGTGATGCGGTGCTCGTTTATATAAACTATTCGGGATGTGAGATCAGCTTGATCTCATATCTTAAAATTTTCAAATTTAAAATTATTTTCAAAATAAAATACTACTTTTCAAATTATTTATTTAAATTAAATTAAAAATTCGCCGACAATTTCTGTAGGCGACCTCTTTTCAAAAATACAACACATAACCTAAAATATGCCGACAACCTTAACTAACTAAGGTTTAATCAAACATAAACCTTAATTAAGTCTAACTCATTAGACCTAATTAAACTATTAATTCTTAACTAAGTAAGACTTAATTAAACACAAATCCTAATTAAGTCTACTACATTAGACTTAATTAATTATTAAACCTTAATCAACTAAGGTTTAATTAGACCCAAATCCAACATTTTAGTCCAAGTCCAAAATAACCTAAACATAAAACTTAAACATAACTTGAGTCCAATCTAACTTGAACTCAAATTAACCTAAACCTTAGGTTCAACCCACATTGAACCTAACCTAACTTGAGTCCAATCTAACTTGAACTCAAGTTAACCTAAACCTTAGGTTCAACCCACATTGAACCTAACCTAAACCTAACCTAACTTGAGTCCAATCTAACTCTGAACTCAAGTTAACCTAAAGCTTAGGTTCAACCCACATTGAACCTAACCTAAACATAACCTAACTTAAGTCCAATCTAACTTGAACTCAAGTTAACCTAAACCATAGGTTCAACCCACATTGAACCTAACCTAAATCTAACCTAACTTGAGTCCAATCTAACTTGAACTCAAGTTAACCTAAACCTTAGGTTCAACCCACATTGAACCTAACTTAAACCTAACCTAACTTGAGTCCAATCTAGGCTAAAAATTCTCTAAACATCCTTTTCTACTATTAGTTCTAAAAATTCTCTAAATCCTTCATAGGATTTATAGGAATAAAACTAGGCTAATATTAGATGGCGACTCCTTGACATTGACACCCAAACCCAATCTCTTTCCGACGACAAGAGAGAGAGAGGATGGGGGACATCAAGAGCTTCTAGCTATAGTATATGCCTTTGATAAATTTAGACCTTATCTTCTTGGTACTAAATGCATAGTTCATACTGATTATTCTTCTATTAAATTTCTAATATCTAAGAA
>JAKZJZ010001750.1:0-24991 GCA_022702705.1 Papilionanthe hookeriana x Papilionanthe teres
TAGGCCTAAGAAAAATATGGGGTTTATTCCTAAGTGATTAAAATTCAAAATGTGACATTTTGGTGAATTTTATTATTTTGTGATTTTTATTATTTTTTAATTATTAAAAATATTAAAATAATATTAAAAATCAACTTTTTAGAAAATTGAAATTTTAATTTTCTTAAATTCCCCTGATATCAGAGAGGCTCCAAAACCAATTTGGTGAATTTTTGAAAGGTATTTTGAAAGTTATGAATTTTTAAAGTTTAAAATGACTAAATGGCTTAATCAACCCAATTAATAGGGCTAACCAAGTCCAATTGACTTCAAACTTTTATGGTGGGTTCCTCTGATCCTAAAGGTCAGTGGAGAATTGATTTCAAGTCAATTTGATCTATGGTTAACTCTAATTAATCAGAGACCTATTTTGAGTGTTTAAGCCAATTAGGGTTGTCTAAAATGAACTAACTCAAAACCTATTTTTCCTAGGGTTCTCTCGGTCATAAGGAACATCACCAAATTTTCCTAGAATTTATTTCACAACATGCTATTTATTGGAATTAAAATACTCAAAACAGTGACATGAATTTGAAAAATCAATAACTCTTCATAGGGATGGCCTCCGACTTTGGAAAATTCAGGGAATGTTCCCAAATTCGCAGGCTTCAAAAGCTCTATGGTCTCATGCCATGGTGAATTGTATACATGCATGGAGAATTAAATGTATGCAGAGAGTAAATAAATTATAAAAAATAAGATACTTGATGAAATTAAATGATTTCTTTTCGACATTATTCTCCTCTCGTTCACCGAGCAAGAGGGTATTTTTATTTTATTTTTATGATTTTCCTACACAAAGTTATGAATTTTTGAAGTTTAGGGAATTAAATAAATAGAAAATACCCCTAATTTTCTACTTATCCACGCGGCGCCGCGTCATCCTTAACATCTCCGAAGGCACACGCGTCACGATCCCATTCGACGCCGCCATCCGCGTCAGCGCTCCCGGGACCCGCTGTATCGCTCCGTCTTCTGATCCGACGCGATCCTGGCCGTCCGTCCGCGCGTGTATTAAATGGACGACATCCGTTCATCGTCCCCAAGTGTCCTCACCCGAGAGCCGTCCACACTAAATCCTTAATATCTCACTCGATACTCAATGGATTTTCATGATCTTATGCTCTATGGATTCGTCTTGAAGAGACGAACACATCTATACGGCTAATGTTTATTGAAATTGACTCATTTGAAATGGAGAATGTTTAGAAGCTCGGGATGAAGAATTGATCCATACCTTAGCTCGAGAGGTGAAGCCTCGATCGGAGATGCTCGGCACGTTCGTTGGAGCTGCAGGAGGCTAGGGATGAAGCCCGGGGATGTGGTGAATTGCCTAAGTGTGATTTCCACCAAGGCTGATCACAACCTTTGGAGTCTGGAACAACTGGGTGGCCTGGAGATGGGGCTTTTGCTGGTGGACACCTTCTCTTGGTCTGGTGAAGGTGTAGGACCAATCAATTTGAGGATTGATCCACTGTGGAGAAGTGTCCTGGTTTTAGGCTTGGATTTCAACTCTGAAATTGAGCTCACAGAGAAGAAATGGCAGGGGGATTTCAGTGGGGATCAAGTGCTCTGTGTATGGGGAGTAGTCTGGAACAATTTTGGCAGAGTTTCCTTAAGGTTTGTTTCAGCACCTCCTCATGGCCGAGAGGTGGGGAGTTTAAATAGGCAGGGCTGGAGGGCCTCCCAGGGGAGTCGAGGGCCGGGATCGACTGCTCATGGCAAGTGAAGAACAGCTCGCAATGGCCACCGGGCATGGGGCAGCTCAGCAGTGAGAATTCCAAGCTTGGATTGACTTGGACCTTTCGGCCATGGAGTTTTCCGGCGACGGGGTGGCTGGCCGGCAGGCAAGGGTCACCCTCGGTGGTCGGTGGGTCGTGGCCGGGTGTTTGTGCAAGCAATTGGCAAATGCCAAGTGTAAAGGCTTTGATCCAAAGTAGAATGGGGCATGGCTAGTTTTTGGGTCTAAATGGGTCAACTCACCCATTTGGGCTTGGTGCACCCTTCAAGGTGGCTTTGGGTGCTGTGGGGGATCAAAGGGTTCAGCTGGTTTAGCATGGAGAAGTCGCCATCCAAATATATTTGGATTAAATTTAGGTTTAGGTGAATCATGATTAAGGCTAATGAGCTTTAGGGATTAAGGAAAGGGGCCCTCCTTCCTACCCAATATGGTATGGTGACATGTAAAGAGGCTCTCATGGCTTCCATGTGGCTCATGCATGGCTTCATGGCTCACCTTTGGCTTGGGAAAAGTCAAGTCAATTTCATGTAAATGGATTTAAGAAAATTTTTGATATTTTGATGTGAATTTGTATGGGGCTTGATTTGGAATTGTTTGATGATGGAATTATAACTTAGGGAATGGCTTTGATTAAATGGATGGCAAATGGAAATGTCATGTGGGCTTTAGGGCCAATTTTGGGCTTTTGTATTTGGTGGAAATGGAGCTTTTAGGAAGGTTTAGGGAAGTGGGCTTTTAGGTTTGAAAATGAATTTATGGATAGAAATTTTGTAAAGAGGTTGGGCCAAATAATTGTTGAGTTTGGTTTAGGGATGTGTCATGAGTGGTTTGGAGTCAATTTGGTGTGATTTGGACTTGAATTGGTTTGAATTTGGGTTTAATTGGTAAGTGGGCCTATGTAGGTCAAATTGGGCTAACTTGGGCCAATGTTGGGCTAGAGTTGAAATTGATGTAAAATTAATGTTGGGAAATGTTTATGGGAGTGTTTCAAAGAGGTTTTGGCTTTGGTTAGGTTTTGATTTTGGGATTTGGGCTCATTTGGGCTAGGTTTGGGTTTAGGTCAAAAATGGGCCTTTTAGCTTTGGGTTGAATTTGAGTGGGGTTTGGATCAAAATCTTGGGCAAATCATGTTAGTGTTTTGTTTATGGGGATGTTAAGGAAGGTTTAGAAAAGATTTGGGGTTAATTGGAGTTGAATTGGGTGAGTTTGGGTTAAGTTTGGGTCATGGGTCCAAATTGGGCTTTAAGGCCAAAAGTGAAATTGGATCCAAATGTCAATCAAATTAAGCTTGGATTTGGTCTAGATTGGTGTTGGGGATGTTGAATTGAAGTTTAGAATTGAATTGGACCAGAATTTAGGTCAATTGGGTAGGTTAGGTTTGACATTGGGTTTACTTTAGGTTAAAATGGGTCAAATTGGGGGTTTTGATAAAAGTGGGGTAAATTGACAAAATTGGCCCATGTTGTAGTTGAACAAAATGAAATTGGGAATATTTGGGATTTTTTGGAATTTTTTGGGAATTTTCTGAATTTTTGGATTTTTTGGCTAGGAGGAGTATTTTGGGTATTTGGAGGGTATTGAGAGGTATTTTTGGAATTTTTGATATTTTTGGGTATGGATGATCAATTTGAGTGATGTGGAAATGTTTGGGAATGATTTTGGAGAATTTTGGGTGATTTGGAAGTTTTTGAGAAATTTGGGCTATTCGTGGTTTCTGGTAGAGTTAGCGGGTGTAGGGTCCCGGGGTCAAAAATTGAAAATTTGGAAAATTGAAGATTGGGTGGATGTCAGTGGAATAAAATCATTTTTGTTGAGCCATGAAGCCATATCAAGCCCACATGAGCCATGAAGGGACTCATTTGAGGCATTCACTATGTTGTTCCTAACCTCTTAGCCGAGGGCTTAGGGGTTAAGGACCATCCATGTGAATCACCTACATGAGTCAGGAGGTCAAGTCGAATATGGGTGTGTTTTAGGAGGTGTATGGAAATGTAGTGTATGAGTGTAGTGTGTGTGTAAGTCAGCCCCTTCATCAGACCAGGCCACCCAGGGCAGTCCTAAGGCCAAAGAGTCCTATAAGAACTCATCCTTTAAACTTCCACATTTGATTTCAACCCTCTAGGTGATTAGGGGTCTATGGTCAAGTTTGTGGAGTTTGCAGGGAGTTTAGAAGTGGCTTGAATTTCTAAAAGGTGGGTCCCAATTCTAATCCTCTAAGATAGTCAAAGGAAAAGCCTAAGGCTAGATCCTAAGCACTAAAAGAAGAAGAGAAGACCTCATAAAAAAATGAGGTCAACAGACGAGAGAGAGGAGAGAGAAAGGGAGAGCGAGAGAGAAATAAAGAAAAGTGAAAGTGAGAGAAAAGAGAGCAAGAGAGAGGGAATGAGAGAGAGAGTTATAAGAAAATGAGAGGGAAAGATAGGGAGTGAACAAGTGAGTACAAGAGGAGAGAGAGAAGGAGAAAGAGAGGGAAGGTTGGATTTAAAAAGGGAGGTATCGAAGAGGAAGGAGAGATGTATAGGAGAAATAAATAAATAAATAATGAGATGGATAAGAGGAGAGAAAGCATGATGTGAGAGCAATTGAGAGATTGTTTGTGAGGGAGGGAGTCTGAAAGTGTGTGATAGATAGAGGAAGAGAGAGTGAGTAAAGAGAGGGAAGAGAGGCAGATAGAAGAAACATCAAGAGAAAGAGACAAAGAGCAGCAAAATTGAGCATACAAATAATAAAGAGCGATGAAATAGAGAGTGAGAGAGAGATCATGAGAGTGAGTTAAGATAGGGATTGAAGAGTGAGCGAAGAGAGACAGGGAGAGAGGGTAAGGCATGAATCGAGAGAGAAGAGAGACTCGGTGAATATAAAGCAAAAGATAGTGAGTGAGAGGTAGATAGAGCGAGAGAGGGAGGGAGAAGAGACATAGCGAGAGATTGAATTAATTAAAGAGGGAAAGAGTGAGGGAGGAAGAGAGTGAGAAATAATTGGAGAGAAAGTGTGAGTAAAGTGATTAGAGTGATAAAAGAGTGCAAGAGAGAGTGTGTCAAAGAGAGCAAGAAGAGAGCAATAGAGAAAAAAGTGATAAAGTATAAATAGAGAAAGAAAGAGAGAGAAAGATATGAGGAAGAGAGAGAATGATGGAGGGATTGAGAGAGGTGGAAGAAAGTGGAAGTGAGAGAGGAAGAGAGAGTGAAGAAAGATATGGAGAGTGAGTGAGAGAGATGGAGAGAGGATGTACAAAATAAGATTTGGTGGGAGAGAGGGGGAGAGTGTGTGTGAAGAGAGAAAGAGAGAGCGAGAGAGGGAGAGGAAAGGAGGGAAGGAATGAAGGGAGTAGGAAAGAGTGGGAGAGAGATTGAGAGGAGAGAAAGGAGCGAGCGCTAAAAAAGAGAGAGTAAGTGATGGAGAGTGAACATGGAGCGAGAAAGAGAGAGGGAATGAGGGAGTATGTGTGAGAGTGAAACTGAAGAGATAGGAAGAGTGAATGAGAAAGGGAGAGTGTGAGAGAGAAATGGAGAGGTGAGAGGGCAAGGGAAGAGAGAGCAGGAAAGAGAGAGAGGGTGAGCGAGCGAGAGAGGGAGCAACAGATAGGGAGATAAGGAGAGTAGGAGAAACAGAGGGATGACGGGAGTGAAAGAGGGAGGGTGATTAAAAGAGTGGTGTTGAGGGTTAAGTTGAGTGTGAAAAGAGAAACAGAAGAGATGACTAGAGAGAGATGAAAAGAGGTGTAACATTGGGTGAGAGAGATGAGAGTGCGAGTAAGAAAGAGAGATAGGAGGTATTGGGAGGGTTTAAAAAAAGAGCAGGAAAATGAAAGGAAGAGAGAGTGGAAGGGACAGTGAGAAGAGTTACTTAGCGAAGATCAAGCAAGAGTGAGGGGTAAAAGGTGAGGGAGAATAAGAGATTGTTAAGAGAGAGAAGGAGACAAAGAGGGATAATGGGAGGGAGAGGGAGGGAGGGAGAGAAGAGATAAAATGAGAGAGGGAAGGATAGAAGCAAGAGAGAGAGGAGAGAGGAAGTGGGGTGATGGAGTGACATAATGTAAGAGAAATGAAAGAAGAGAGAACAATAAAGGAGTGTGTAAAAGAGAGTATAAGATATTAACAGAGTGGCAAGGGAGAGGAGTATTAGAGAGGAAGGGAGGGGGAAGAGAGAGATTGAGACTGTGAGAATGAAATAGAGAGTGAGGGAGGGAGCAAGAAAGATATATGGATAGAGAGGGATAGTTAGAACAAAAGTGATGGAGAGGGAGAGAGGGAGGTAGAGGGAGTGAGCGTGGAAGAGCTGAAGATCGAGTGAGTGAGAGAGGGGAGGGAGGGTGGGGGGAGGGAGGGAAGGAAGCAAGAGAGGAGGAGAGAGTGTGTGTGGAGGATAGAAGGAGCGAAAAAGTGATAAAATAGAAAGTGGGTAAGAGAGAGAGTGGGTGACTAAGTGAGAGTTATATTAAAGAGAGAGGGAGGGTGAGAGCAGTGAGAATGAGGGAGAAATAGAGATAAAAGAGAGCATAAAGGGATATAAAGCAAGATATATGGAGCATGAGAGAGCAAGAAATGTAACAAAAGAAAGAGATATAGATAGAGAGTGAGAGTTATGAAGATAAAGAGATGGAAGCCGAAGAAAGGAAGAGAGGTAGAGAGAGAAGTGTGAGAGAAAGTATGAAATAATGAGAGATGTGGAGGAACGAGTGAGAAGAGAGAAGGATTGAAATTGAGAGAGGGAGTCAATGACGGAGGGAGGGACCGAGAAAGGAAGATAGAAGGAGAAGAAGAGTTGTGTAATGAGATAGAAGAGAGATTGATTGAGCAACAATGTAATAATGAAGGTGGAATAGAGAGTGAGAGAGAGGGAGTGCAAGGGAGAGAGTGAGAGTATTTGAGAGAGTGAAGAGAGAGAGGATAGAGAGTTGTGGGTAATAGAGGACAGAAAGAGCGGGTGAAGAGAGAAATAGGGAGACATATAAAGGGAAGGATGGAAGTGAGAGAGGGAGTGAAAGAGTTGGGGATATATGGAAAGGAAGGGTGAAAGGAATGAGAGTGAAGAGAGAGAAAAAAAAATAGGCGAGATAGAGATAGAATAGAAAATGAGGAGGATAAAGGGACATGTTAAGTATGAGAGTGATAAAGAGATGAATAAAGGGACTGTGCGAGAAAGAGCGAGAGAAGGACTAGGAGACAATAAGCAAGAGAGGGAACAAGAGAAGAGTGAGTGAGTGTGTGTGAATGAGAGTAATAAAAGAGAGTACAATATAATAGAGAATAAATAGTGAAAAATAGAAAAAGGGAGGGAGTGAGAATAAGAAAATGAGTGAGTGAGAGAGAGAGGGAGAGATAGAGTGAGCAAGCGAAGTGGGAGATTGAGGGGATGAGAGGGAGGGAGAAAAGGAGGAAGGGAAGTAGAGTAAGTGATTGTGAAGGAAGAGGGAGCGTGGGATGTGAGAGAAAGAGAGTGAGTGAAGAGATAGTATGAGCGAGCAGGAGAGAGTGAGAAAGAGGGAGAGAGTAGTAAGAGTGAGTGAAATTGAAGAGAAAGAGAGAGAGCAATAGAGAAATCAAGAGAGAGGGAAGGAAGGAGTAGGAGAAGAAAGAAAGAGAGACAAGGAAGGAGAGCAAACGAGAGAGTGAGAAAAAGAGGGAGAGGGAGTAAGAAATGGGGAGAGAGGTTGTGAAGGAGTGAAGGAGACAAAGGGAAAGAAGAGAGAGGGAGATAAAGAAGAGAGATATATTAAGAGCGGGAGAGATATAAAAAGAGATAACGGGACGGGGAAAGCAAAGAGAGAAAAAGTAGTTAGAAGGCATTACAGAGAAAGCAATAGAAGTTAGAGCATGGGAAAAGAGCAAGAGGGAATGAGAAAAAGTGAGAGAAGGAACTAGAGAGAATGAGACGGAGAGATATGCAGAGGGTGAGAGAGATGGGAAGAGAGAGGGAGGAAGGGAGGGAGGGAGAGAAAGGTAAAGAAAGTGTGAGTGACATATGAAAGAATGAGAGAGAGTGAACAAGAAAGAGAGAATGAGTAAAATAGTGCAAGAAAGCAAAAAAGAGAGGGAGAGAGAGTGAGAGAGAGAAAAGAGCAGAATTGAGAAGAGAGATAGTGGGAGGGAGGCAGTGAGGGAGAAAGAGAGAGAAGGAAGGGAAAAGAGAGAGAGAGAGAGAAAGAGAGAGAATGAACAAGGGAGTGAGCGAGAGAGTTAGAGAGAGGGAGAAAGATACTGGGAGAGAGGACAAGAGTGAGATAAAGAGAGTTAGAGAAAGACATCGATAGAGAGGGGAAGGGTGAGGGAGGGAAGGAGAGGAGAATGAGAGAGATTCAGAGAGAGAGAGTGGGAAATAAAGAAAGAGAGAACACCGACAGAGAGAGCTTAAGAGAAGGAGATTGAGAAAAAAGAAGGGCAAAAGAAGAGAGGCGAGAGAGAGAATTAGGGTAGATAAGAGAGTGAGCAGAGAGAGATGGAGAAAGAGAAAGTGAGTGAGAGAGTAAGACTGGGAGAATTTGAAGGGAGTATGGGAGCAAGGAAGGGAGAGAGACAAAGGGAGAGAGAAATAAAGAAAGAATGGAGAGTGAGAAAAGAGAGGAAAAGAGAGAAAAAGTGAGAAAGTAATAAACGATGACTGAGAAGAGGGGGTGAGAGAGAGAATTAGAGGAAGGGAGAGAGAGAGAGTTAGTGATGGACATTGGATGAGAGATTGAGTAAAGAGAGAGAAAAGATAGCAACATAGAATGAAAGAGCAAGAGAGAGAAACATAAGAGAAAGTGAGAGACATAGTGAGAAAGGGAGAGGGTGAGAAAGAGACAGGCGTATGACAGGAGTAAAGGAGAGAGTGAGGAAGAGGAGATAAAGGTAGAGAAGGAGAGAGATTAAAGAGAGAGAGAGGGTGTGAGAGAGGTAGAGAGAGAAAGGAAGATTTAAGTGGGAGAGAAAGGAAGCGAGAGAGGAAGAGAGAGAGGAAAAGATAGTGAGAAATGTGGAGATAGGGAGGCCGAGTTAGAGAATGAGTGCGATGGAGAGAGGAAGAGAGGGAGATGGAGAGGGAGAGTGGGAGGGAGAGTAGCGGAGAGAGAAAAGATAGCAACAAAGAACGAGTAAGAGAAAGTAAGAGACATAGTGAGAAAGGGAGAGGGTGAGAAAGGACAGGTATATGACAAGAGTAAGGGAGAGAGTGAGGAAGGGGGAGATAAAGGTAGAGAAGGAGAGATATTAAAGAGAGAGGGTGTGAGAGAGGTTGAGAGTGAAAGGAAATTTAAGAGGGAGAGAGAGGAAGTGAGAGAGGAAGAGAGAGAGGAAAAGATAGTGAGCAATGTGGAGATAGGGAGGCGGTGTAAGAGAATGAGTGAGAGGGAGAGAGGAAGAGAGGGAGATGGAGAGGGAGAGAGGGAGAGAGTGGGAGGGAGGGTAGCAGAGAGAGAGAATGATAGAGAAAGGATGAGAGAGAGTGCGAGAATGGGAGAGGGAAAGAGAGAAAGAAATAGAAAAAAATGAAAGTGAGTTAAGACAGAGCAAGATTGGGAATGAGAGAGCGAGAAAGAAAATGAGAGGGAGGGAGAAGAAGGGAAGGAGTGAGTGCAAGGGGAGATAAAGAGAGGAGCGAGATAGGGAGAGAGGGAGAAAGAGGGGGATGGAGGAGTTGAAAGAGGGAGGGATCGAGGAGGAAAGAGAGATATATAAGAGAAAAAAAGAAATAATGAGATGGATATGAGGGGAGAGAGCAAGGTGTGATGGCAATTGAGAGAGTGAGAAGGAGGGAGAGTGAGAGAGTGAGAGATAGAGGGAAAGAAAGAGTGAGTAAAGAGAGAGAAGAGAGGGAGATAGAAGAAAGGGCAATAGAGAGAGACAAAAAGGGTGCAAAAGAGAGCAAAAAAACATAGCGAGATGAAAAAGAGAGTGAGAGAGAGAAAGAGGAGGCAGTGAAGATAGGGACTGATGAGTGAGCGAGGGAGAGAGTGAGAGAGAGTAAGGCAGATACGGAGAGATATGGAGAGAGAGGCAGGGCAGGAGCGAGAAGGAGAGAGAGAGAGAGAAAGACTGAATTAATAAAAGAGGGAGAGAGGGAGAAAGGAAGAGAGTGAGAGATGGTTCGAGGGAAAGACTGTGTAAAGGTGAGTGATGAGAGAGAGGAATACAGAGTGTGTGTGAGAGAAATAGAGAGTAATTAAGAAAGAAAAAGTGATAATGCATAACAGAGAAAAGTGCAAGAGAGGGAGAGTGAGAAAGAAAGAGATAGAAGGAGGGATTCAGAAGGATGGAAAAGAACGGGACTGAGAGAGGAAGGGAGAGTGAGAGAGAATAGAGAGAGTGAATGAAGATATAGATAGAGTGTGAGAGAGAGGGAGAGAGGGGGTATAAAATGAGATTTAGTGGGAGAGAGAGGGGGATGAAGTGAAAGAGAATGAGAGGGATAGAGGGGGAGAGCGTGTGAGAGAGAGAAAGAAAGTGTGAGAGAGAAAGAGAGAGGGTGGGTGGGAAGGAAGAAAGAGTGCGAGAGAGAAGGAGAGAAAGATTGAGAGAAGACAGTGGAGAGAGAGTAGTAGAAGAGAGTGAGATAGAATGAATATAGAATGAGAAAAAGAGAGGGAGGGAGTAAGAGTGAGAGTGAAACTGAAGAGATGGAAAGAGGGAACAAGAAAGGCAGAGAGTGTGAGAGAGAAAAAGAGTGAAGAGAGAGTGGGAGAGAGGGAAACAGTGAGCAAGAGAAGGAGTAGGAGAGATGGAGATAAAAAGAGCGAGAGAAAGAGAGAGATGAAAGGAGTGAAAGTGGGAGGGAGAGCTAGAGAGTAGCAACGAGGGATAAAGGGAGACTAAAAGTGAGTGAAATGAAAGAAAGAGAGGAAGGGAGAGCGGAGTGAGAATGAGAGAGAAATGGAGATATAAGAGAGAGTGAAGGAAGATAAATTAAGAGATATGGAGCAAGACAGAGCAAGAAACGGGCAGATGAAAGTGAAATAGATATAGAGTGAGAGATATGAAGATAGAGAGAGCGAAAAGAGTGGAAGGGAGAGAGGTATAGAGAGAAGTGTTAGAGAAAGTAAAAATAATGAGAGACATGAGGAGCAAAGCGTGAGAAGAGAGAAGGAATGAAAGAGAGAGGGAGAGGGAGGACGGGAAAGAGTAAGAAAGGAGTTAGAAGGAGAAAAAAGAGTAGAGTATGAGAGAGAAGAGAGAGCAATAGAAGACAGATTAACAGAGATTGACTGAGCAACAATGCAATAGTGAAGGTGGAATAGAGAGTGAGGACAGAGGGAGAGCAAGGTAAAGAGTGAGAGTGTGCGAGAGAGAGAAGAGAGATCGGAAAGAGAGAGGTTAGGGGTAGAGGGAAAGAAAGTGTTAGAAGATATATAGAGAGAGAAAGAGAGAGAGGGAGAGTAAGAGAGAGGAAGACAAGAAAGAGAGTGAGAAAAAGTTGAGAATAGAAGGTGGAGAGAGATGGTTAAACATAGAGCGAGAGAACGAGAGAGAAAAAAAGAGGAGGGACTGAGGGAGAGGGAGAGGAGAGGAAGGGTACGAAGGAGAAAGTGAGAGTTAGAGAGATATAAGGAGAGAAGGAGAATGAGTCAAGATAGTCAAAGAGCGAGTGAGTAAGACAGAGGGAGGGAGAATAAGAGAATGAGAGAGATAATGGAGGGTGATGGAGAAAAGAGAGATAGCCAGGAAAGGAATGTGGGAGAGAATGTTAGAGAGAGCGATGAAGGAGGGAAGTGAGAAAAATAGAGAAAAAGATTGGGGGTATAAAGGAAGTAAAAGAGTGAGAAGAGTAAGAAAGAAGTTGATAGTGAATAAAGTGTGCGAGCGAGATAGCGATAGAAAGTGGAAGAGAGGATAGAGAGTGTGAAAGAGATAAAGAGAGGGAGTAGGAGTGACAGTGAAGCTAAAGAGAGAGAGTGGGTGAAGAGAGAGTAGGAGAAAAGGAACAAGAGTGAGATAGTTAGGGAGGCAAAGTGAGAGAGAGAAAATGAGACAGAAAGGGAGAGAGAATGCAAGAGATAAAAAGAGAGAAGGCGAGTGAGGGAGTAAGTGTGAGAGACAAATTAAAGAGAGTAAGGGAGCGAGGAATGGAGAGAGAGAAATAGAGAAAAAATGGAGAGTGAGGAAAGAGAGGGAAAGAGAGATAAAACAGGAGAAAGTAATAAATAATGTCAGAGAAGAGGGGGTGAGAGAGAGAAGAGAGAGATAATGAGAGGAAGGGAGAGAGAGTTACAGTGATAAATATAGATGAAAGAATGTGTAAAGAGTTAATGGAGAGAGAGAGGAAAGAGAGGGAATGAGAGAGGGAGCTGGAGAGAAAAAGAGAGCAAAATAAGGAGGGAGGGAGAGAAAGAGGAAGGGAAGGAGAAAAAGTAATAAACAATGACAAAGAAAAGGGGCAAAAGAGAGAAGAGAGAGAATGAAAGGAAGGGAGAGAGAGTTAGAGTAATGGATATAGGAAGATAAGTGAAGAGATAGAAAAGAGAGCAAAAGAGAGCGAGAAGAGAAACATGATAGAAAGTGCGAGACAGAGTAAGAAAGGGATAGAGTGAGAAAGAGAGTAATAGATGGCAAGAGTAAGGGAGAGAGTGGGGAAGGGGGAGATAGAGGGAGTGAAGGAGTGAGATTGAAGAGAAGGAGGGAGTGAGAGAGTGAGAGAGAGCAAGAAAGCTTTAAGAGAGGGAATAGAAAGTGAGAGGACAAGAGCACGAAAAATTGTGAGCAAGATTCAGATAGGAAGAGAGAGTAAGAGAATGAGTGAGAAGGAGAGAAGAGAGGGAGATGGAGAAGGAGAGAGGGGGTGAGAGGGAGGGTAGCAGATGGAGAGAATAAGAGAGAGAATGAGAGAGAGAGAGAAAGGGAAAGAAGAGAGAGAAATAGAGAAAAGTGAGAGTAAGAGTAGAGAGATCGAGAGAGAGGGATGAGAGAGCAATGGAGAAAACAAGAGGGAGGGAGAAGGATTCGATGAGTTAGTGCAATAGGAGATAGAGAGAGGAGTTAGATAGGGAGAGCAAGACAAAAGAGCGAAGGAGGGAGTGAAAGAGGGACGATCAAGGAGGAAAGAGAGATGAATGAGAGAAAATAGGAAATAATGAGATGGATATGAGGGGAGAGAGAAAGATGTGAGAGCAATTGAGAGAGTGTGTGAGGGAGAGAGAGTGAGAGACAGAGGTAAAGAAATAATGAGTAAGAAGAGGGAGGAGAAAGAGTTGGTGCAAGAGAGAAATCAGAGAAAGAGAAATATCAAGAAAGCAAGAGAGGACGTAAGAAAGTGAGAAAGGTAGCTAGGGAGACTAAGATGGAGAGAGGGTGAAATACGAGAAAGAGAGGGAAGTGGGGATTGAAAGGGGGAGGGTTGGAGGAGTGATAGGGATATATGAGAGAAAATAAGAAATAATAAGATGGATAAGAGGGGAGAGAGCAAGATGTGAGAGAAAATAAGAGAGAGTGTGTGAGGGAGGGATAGTGAGTGAGAGTGAGAGAGATAGAGAGAGGGAGTAAAGAGAGAGAAGAGAGGGTGATAGAAGAAGGTCAAGAGAGAGAGATAGAGTGGGACAAAAGAGAGCAAGAAATTAATAAAGCGAGATGAAATAGAGAGTGAGAGAGAGCACGAGAGGGAGTGAACGTAAGGAAGTAAGAATTATAGAGAAGAGGATAGATTGTGAAGAGATAAAGATGGAGAGAGGGAGAGATAAGAGAGAGTGAGCAAGATAGAACATGAAAGTAAGAGAGTGAGATTGAGAGCAGGAAATGGAGCTAAAGAGGGTGAGAGGGAGAAAGATTGAGAGAGAGGGTGAGAGAGTGTATGAGTTTTTGAGATGGAGAGAGAAGAGTGAGCTAGAAAGGGGAGATGTAGAGAGGGCATGAATGGGGAAGTAAGAATTATAGAAGGAGAAAGCGAGAGCCACAAGAGAGAAAAAAGATATCAAAAGGGTGCGAAGGGAGAGAGATTGTTTGCTAGGGAGGGAGTAAGAGAAGAGTGAGATAGAGAGCAAGAGATGAAAGAGAGAGTGAAGGAGGGATCAAGAAAGGGAGCCAAAGAGATTGAGATAGAGAGATAGAACATGAGAGAATGTATGGGGATGAATAGTGGGAGAGGAAGTGAGTGAGAAAGAGAGATAGAGGGAGGGAGTTAGATGTACTAAAGGAGTAGTGAGAAAGTTATAGTGTGTGAAAAGGAAATAAAGAGGGAAGAGAGACAGAGGGAAGATAGGGAAAATATAAGAATTGAGAGAGAAAGAGAGAGAACAAGATTGAGGGAGTGATAGAGAGGGAGGGAGGGAGAGAAGAGAGGGGAAAAGACAGTGGGGAGATGGAAGGAATAAAGAGGGAGAGAGAGTGGGGGATATAGGGAGGGAAAATATGAGATGAAAGAGAGAAGTGAGAGAAACAATGAAGAGAGCCAAAGAAAGCATAAGATAGAAAAAGATAATAGAGTGCAAGTAAAAGAGTAAGGGAGAGTGAATAATGGATATGGTGATAGAGAGAGAAGAGAGAGAGATGCAACAATGAAGAGAGAGGAAGGAGTGTGAGAGATAGAGCAAGTTGGTAAGAGAGAATGATAGAGATCAAGAAATGGAGTTATGAGGGTGAGGAGTGATATTGAGAGGGTGAGAGAGAGTGTATGAGTGTATGTGACAGCCAAGAGAGAGAATAGTGAGATGGAGAGAGAAGGGTCAGCTACATAAGGGAGACCTAGAGAGTTTGCAAGAATGTGGGAGTGAGAAAGATAGAGAGAGAGTTATAATTTGAATGAGAGTAGACAATGAAAGAGATATATAGAGAAAGACAAAGAGATTCAGAGGGAAGAGGATATAATAGAGGGACTGATAGAGAGGGACAAGTGACAAAAGAGATATTAGGAGAGTGGGAAGGGAGAGAGAGTGAGGAAGGGAGGGAGGGAGATAGAGAAGAGAGAGATAGAGAGCTAGAGAATGAGAAGATAGTGAGCGAGGGAGCAAGAGAGATATATAGGGAAAGAGGAAAAGAGTGAGAACAACAGTAAGAAAAATAAAGTGAGAGATAGGGATGAGACGGAGGGAGGGAGAGGGTTAAAGAGAGAAGGAGGATTGGAGAGAGAAAGAGGGAGAAAGTGAGACACGATGAGAGAGAGAATAGAGAGGGAAGACAAATGTTAGACAGTGAGTGAGTTGTGAGGGATAGAGACAAAGAAAGAGAGATGACAGAGTGATAGATAAGAGAACAAGAGAGAGCAAGGGAGCAAGAAACAATGAATAGAGAGTGAGAGAGATAGAACGAGAGAATGAGAGATATTTAAGAGTGACGAATTGAGATAGAGAGAGATGATAGAAATAGAGAGAACAAAGAGTGAGGAAAAATAAAGTAAGAAAAGGTGAGTGAGGGAGAGAGAGGAAGGAGAGCAAGAGAATCAGTGAGAGAGAGATCAAGATAGAGCAAGAAAGCTCGAGAAAGAGAGGGAGAGATTCTGTGAAAGGGGCTAAGAGAGAGGGAAGAGGAGGCATGGAGAGAAAAGAGGGCGGAAGGAGAGAATAAGATATAGAGGGAGGAAGATGGAGTGACCGAAGGTGGAATATGGAGACTGACCGAGGGAGAGTGTTTGTGATTGAGAGAGCTGGCGAAGAGATGGAGAAGAGTGAGAGAAGAGAGAGATTTTGTTTGTATGTGTCTGAATAGGAGGGATGAAAGTGAGAGAGAGGGAGGAAGGCGAGAGACTGGGAGGAGTGGGAGATAGAGAGAGAGAAATAGTCATAGAAGAAAGAGGAATATAATATTAGATGCTGAAGAAGATAATGAGTGAGAGAGATGAGGAAGGGAGGGATGGGGTGATGGAGAGCGAGGGAGGGAAAGAGGAATAGAAAGGGAGAGTGCATGTGTATGTGTGAGAGAGAGAGTGTGTGTGTGTGAGAGTGAAAGGGGTAGAGAGAGCCAGGGAGGGAGAGGGAGATAGAATGAGGGATAATAGAGATAAAAAGTAAGAAAATAGAGTAACATGAGAGAGTAAGAGAGAGACGAAGAGAGATAATAGAGAGTGAGAAAGGGAGAGGGAGGGAGTAAGATTGAGATTGAAATTGAATAAAGGTAGATAGGGACCAAGAAATAGAGACAAAATAGAGAGAAAAGAGAGAGTAGGCGAAGAAAGAGCAGGAGAGAGGGAGGAAGAGAGAGAATGAGAGAGTGCAAGAGAGAATAAGAGAGAAAGGAAGACCAAAGTGAAAGTGGAGCGGGGAGAGGTGGTGTTAGAAAATGATAGTAATGAAGGGTTAGATTGAGAGGGAGAGAGAGAGAATATATAGATAAATTGTTAGATGGAGAGAGATAGAGAGAGCATGACATAGAGGGGGAGAGAGAATAAAATAGTGAGAAAGAAATAGAGAGCGAGGCAAAAGAGAGCGAGAGAGGTCGAGAGAGAGCTTAAGATTTTGAGATAGAGGAAGGGTGAGAATGTGTGTTTGAGAGAAAGCGAGAGAGGGGGAGGAAGGAAGAGTGATAGTGAAACTGAAGAGAGAGATAGAGATATAGGGAGAAAAGAGAGAGAAAAAGAGAGCTGGTGAGAGTAATTATTAGGAGAGAGAGAGGGATAATATAAGAGTGAGAAAGGGAAGGAAAGGAAGAGAGTGTGTGATAGAGGGAATAGAGTGAAGAGAGAGTGAGAGAGAGTGAGATTGATAGTGATAGATAGAGTGTATGAGAGAGATGGACAAGAGAAAGGGAGGGAAGAAGGGAATAAGTGAAATAAGGAGAAAGAGAGCTGGTGAGAGTAATTATGAGGAGAGAGAGAGGGATAATATAAGAGTGAGAAAGGGAAGGAAAGGAAGAGAGTGTTTGATAGAGGGAATAGAGTGAAGAGAGAGTGAGATAGAGTGAGACTGATAGTGATAGATAGAGTGTATGAGAGAGATGGACAAGAGAGAAAGGGAGGGAAGGAGGGAGGAAGTGAAATAAGGAGAAAGGGAGGGAGGGAGGATGGGTGAGAAATGTAGGATATAGTGTGAAACAATAAGAATGAGATGAAAGTGCGAGATAGAGGGAGAGATGAAGGGGATCAGTGAGAGAGAGAGGAAGGGGGAGAAGAGTGACAAATAAAGAGATTGAGCAAGAGAGTGTGCAATGGACTGAGAAAAAGATATATAAAGAAAGTGGGAGAGCGTGAGAAAAAGAGTAAGGTGAAGAGAGTGAGATATATAAAGTGAGAAGGAGAGAGGGAGGGAGGGAGCAAAAGATGGAGGGGAGGGGGGAGAGGAAGAGATTTGTGAGTGAAGGTGAGAAATAATGAGAGAGAGAAGTGGCAGTGAGAAAGAAAGAGAGAGTTGAGTGTGGGATTGATAAAGAGAAGAAGGGAGAGAGGGAGAGCGAGAGAGAGTGAGGGATAGAGTGGGAGAAGGAACGAGAATAAAGAGCAATAAAAGAGAGAGCAAAAGACAGACAAGGAGAGATAAAATAGAGAGTATGAGGGAGAGAGAGTGGGTGAAGAGAGATAAATAGAAAATGAGCGAGAGAGGCTATGATAAATAGAGCAAGAGAGAGTTAGAGAGGGAGAGTGGGAGAGAGAGTGCAAGAGAGAAATAAAGAGTGGAGCGAGTGGGGGAGTAAGAATGGGAGTAAAATCGAAAGAGGTGAGGGATCGAGGAGGGGAGAAGTGACAAAGCTAGAGAGAAATAGATAAAGAAAAGAGAGTGAGGAAAGAGAGGGCAAGAGAGTGTGAGCTAGAGAGAAAAAATAGTAAAATAAGGGGTAAGGGAGGGAGGGAAGAGAGAAAGTAATAAACAATGAGAGAGAAGAGGGGGTGAGAGAGGGAGAGCGAGAGAATGTGAAGAATGGAGAGAGAGTTAGATTGATGGACATAGTGAGATTAAGATTGAGTAAAGAGATAAAAGGGAGCAAGAGAGAGTCAGAGAGCGAGAGAAAGAAACATAATAGAAAGTGAGACATAGTGAGAAAGGGAGGGAGTGAGAAAGAGAGATAGAGGGCAAGAGTAAGGAGAGAGTGAGAAAGGTGGAGATAAAGCAAGAGAGTGAGATTGAGAGAGAGAGAGAGCGAGAGAAAGATTTAAGAGAGAGATAGGAAGCAGAGAAAAAGAGAGCAAAAGATAGTGAGCAAGATTGAGATAAGGAGGGAGATTAATAGAATGCGTGAGAAGGAAAGGAGAGAGAGAGATTGAGAAGGGGACAGGGAGAGAGGGGTGGGAGATTGAGATAGGTGGTATGGGAGGGAAGGAAGCAAAAGGAAGAGAATAAGAGAGAAAGGATGAGAGAAAGAATGAGAGAGGAGAAATAAAGAAAAGAGAAAGTGAGAGAAGAGGGAGCAAGGCAGAGGAAATGAGAGAGAACGATAGAGAAAATGAGAGGGAGGAAGAGAGAGTGAATGAGTGAGTACAACATGAGCGAGAGAGGAGTAAGATAGAGAGAGCGAGAAAGAGAGGGAAGAGGGGATTGAAAAAGGGAGGGATTGAGGAGGACATAGAGATTTGTGAGAGAAAATAAGAAAGAGAGCAAGTTCTGAGAGAAACTGAGAGAGAGTGAAACTTAGTGGGAGAGAAAGAGTTACTAAAGAGAGAGAAGAGAGGGTGATAGAAGAAAGAACAAAAGAGTGATAGAATGGGGGTAAAAGAAAGCAAGAAAACAATAAATAAAGATAAAATAGAGAGTGAGAGAGAGCAAGAGAGGGAGTAAAATAGGGATTGAAATGTGAGTAGTATGGAGAGGAGAGAAAGTGAGACAGAAATATAGAGAGAAAAGAGACTTAGAGAAGATAGAGTTGGTTTTGAGGTAGAGAGAGGGAGATATGGAGGGGATATGGAGATAGCAAGAGGGTAAGAGGGCGATAAGGTGAGAGACTGAAATAATGAAAGTGGGAGAGAGGGAGGGAGGAAGAGAGTGAAAGAAGGTTGGAGAGAATGAGTAAGTGATAAGAGAGAGTGATAAAGGAGAGAAAGAGCGAGAAGTGAGATGGAGAGAGGGGATGGAAAGGACGAGGGAGAGTGAGAGAGATATAGAGAGAAGAGAAAGTGAGAGAAGTGGGAAAAAATAAAGAAATAGAGAGAGTGAGGGAGAGCATGAGTGGTAAATTTAAGGAGAAAGAGAGATAGAGCGAGGTTGTGAGAGAGAAATAGAGAGTAGAGAAAGAGAGTGAAAAGAGAGAAAACGAGAGAAATGGGAGAGAGTGATGGAGAAAATGAGAGGGAAGGAGGGAGATTGATTAAGTGCAAGAGGAGAGAAACATGAGAGATATGGGAAACATAGAAAGAGAGGGAAGGAGGAAGGAATTGAGATAGGGAGGGAGAGTAAGAGAATGAGTTAAATGGAGAGGAGAGAGGGAGATGGAGAGGGAGTGAGGGAGAGAGAGGGAGGGAGACTGAGATAGAGAGCGTGGGAGGGATTGAGATAGGAAGGGAGAGTAAGAGAACAAGTTAAAAGGAGAGGAGAGAAGGAGATGGAGAGGGAGTGTGGGACAAAGAGGGAGAGAGATTGAGATAGAGAGCGTGGAGGGAGGGTAGCTGGGGGAGGGAATGAGAGAGAAAGGATGAGAGAGAGGGTGAGAGAAAGGGAGTGGGAGAGAGAGAAATAGTGAAAAGAGAATGTGAGAGAAAAGAGTGCAAAATAAAGGCATGAGAGAGAGCGATAGAGAAAAAGAGAGGGAGAGAGGGGAAGAAAGATAGGGAGGGATGGATTGAATGAGGGAGGTATCGAGGAGGAAGGAGAGATGTATGAGAGAAAATAATAAATAATGAGATGGATATGAGGAGAGAAAGCAAGATGTGAGAGCAATTAAGAGATAGTGTGTAAGGGAGAGAGTGTGACAAAGAGTATGATAGAGAGGGAGAGAAATAGAGAGTAAATAGAGGGAAGAGAGGGAGATAGAAGAAAGAGCAAGAGAGAGAGACAGAGAGGGGGCAAAAATGAGCATTATAAATAACAAAGAGAGATGAAATAAAGAGTGAGAGAGAGTAAGAGAGGGAGTTAAGATAAGGATTGAAGAGTGAGCGAAGAAAGTGAGGGAGAGAGGGTAAGGCATAAATTGAGAGAGAAGAGAGACTCAGGGAAGATAGAGCAAAAGATAGTGAGTGAGAGGTAGAAAAGGGTAGATATTGAGGGAAATTTGGAGAGAGAGTTGGGGGAGAAAAGACATAGCGAGAGATTGACTTAATGAAAGAGGGAGAGATGAAGGGAGGGAGAGTGAGAAATGGTTGGAGAGAAAGAGTGAGCAAAGTGATAAAAGAGTAATAAAAGAGAGCAAGAGAGATTTTGTCAAAGAGAGCAAGAGGTGAGCAATAGAGAAAGAAAAAGTGATAAAGCATAAATAGAGAAAAGAGCGAGTAAGGAAGTGAGAGATGGATGGAGGAGTGAGAGGGATGGAAGAGAGTGGGAGTGAGAGAGGACGAGAGAGTGAAGGAAGATATGGAGAGTGAGAGAGGGATGAAGTGAGGGGGTACAGATTGAAACTTAGTGGAGAGTAAGGGGGAATGAATTGGAAGAGAGTGAGAGGGAGAGAGGGGGAGAGTGTGTGTGAGAGAGAAAGAGAGAGCATGAGAGGGAGAGAGGGAGGGAAGGAATGAAAGAAGTGGAGGAGAGTGGGAGAGAATGATTGAGAGGAGAGAGAGGAGCGAGCGTAATTGAAGATAGAGTGAGCGACAGAGAGTGAACATGGAGCGAGAAGGAGAGAGGGAATGAGGGAGTATGTGTGAGAGTGAAACTGAAGAGATAGGAAGAGGAAACAAGAAAGCGAGAGTGTGTGAGAGAGAAATAGAGAGAGCAGAGGCTAACGAAAGAGAGAGCAGAAGAGAAGGAGAGGGTGAGCGAGCGAGAGAGGGAGCAAGAGATAGGGAGATTAGGAGAGTAGGAGAAAGTGGCGGGATGAAAGGAGTGAAAGTGGGAGGGAGAGCGAGAGAGTGGCGGTGAGGGTTAAAGTGAGTGTGAAAAGTGAGAGACAGAAGAGAAGGCTAGAGAAAGATGAAAACGGGTGGAACAGAGAGTGAGAGAGAGAATGAAAGAGAGTAAGAAAGAGAGATAGAAGGAGATATTGAGAGGGTTTAAAGAGAGAGCAGAAAAGAGAAAGGAAGAGAGAGTGGAAGGGACAGTGAGTGAGATAGAAGCAAGAGAGAGAGGAGAGAGGAAGTGAGGGATGGAGTGACAGAATGTAAGAGAAATGAAAGAAGAGAGAGCAACAAAGGACCGTAAAAGAGAGTATAAGATAAAAAAGAGAAAAGTGTGTGAGAAAGAGAGAGACTAAGAGAATATAACGGAGAAGGGATAAAATAACTGAGAGAGAAAACAAAATGGTAACAAAGAGTGAGATAGAGAGTGAGAAATGGTAACAAAGAGAAAGAGAGAGCGAGAGAGATAAAAAGTGATGGAATAGAGTGTGAGAGAGAGGGAGAAAGTGTGTGACAAAGAGAGAAAAAAGAGGTAGTGAGAGGGTTTAAAGAGAGAGCAGGAAAAAGAGAGGAAATAGAGAACTAGAGAGAGATGGAAAGGGAGAGTGAGAGGTAGAGGGAGAGAGTGTGGCAGAGTGGAAGATAGAGTGAGTGAGAGAGAGGGGGAGAGAGGTAGGGATGAGGGTGGAAAGGAAACAAGAGAGGAGGAGAAAGAGAGTTTGTGGAGCATAGAGAGCGAAAGAGTGAGAGGAGAGAGAGTAAGATAAAGAGAGAGAACAAAGAATGAGTAAGAGAGAGTGTAATTAAAGAGAGATAAGTAGGGAGAGAGGAGAGAGAGTGAGAGAGAAATAGAGATAGAAGAGAGGGTGAAGAAAGAGCAAAAGAGAAAGAAAGGGAGCAGAAGAATGAGAAATAGATAGAGTGAGAGATATGAAGAAAAAGAGAGAGGGAAGAGGGAGGGAGTAAGAGAGAGAGAAGTGTGAGAGAAATCAAGAAATAATTATAGAGAGATGAGGAGGAAAGAGTGAGAAGAGAGAAGGATTGAAAGAGAGGGAAAGAGGGAGGGAGGGAGGGAGGGAGTGAGAGAGATAAAAGGAGAAAAAGAGTAGAGTAATGAGAGAAAAAAAGAGCGACATAAGAGGATGGATTGAGTAACAGTGCAATAATGAAGGCGGAATAGAGAGAGAGAGAGAGAGGAAGAGCAACAGAGAGAGCGAGAGTGTGCGAGAGAGAGAAGAGAGACGGTTGAGAGATGTGGTGGATAGAGGGAGAGAAAGTGTGAGAGGATATATATAGAGGAAGAGAGAGATAAAGGGAGGGAGTGTAAGAGAGAGCATGATAAGTAGAGAGGGTGAGGGAAGGTATGAGAATAGGGGGTGGGGAGCAAATGGTTAAAGGTAGAGGGAGAGAGCGGGAGAGAAAAATTGAGGGATGGAGGGAGAGGGAGATGGAATGAGAGGAAGATAGAGGGAGATAGAAGCAGAGTAGGAGAGAAAAAAGATAAAGAAAGAAAGAAGAAAGGGAGGGAGATTAAGAGAATGCGTGAGTGGGGGTATAAAGAGAGGGAGAACAGGAGAAAGATAAGAGCTAGAGGGAGCAACAGAGGGAGAGGGAGTTGCTGAGGGATAAAAGGGGGAAGAGGGAGGGAGGGAGGGAGAGAGAATGAAAGAGTGGGATGGAATCAGGTGAGCGAGAGAGGAGAGCCAGAGAGGGCAAGTGGAGAGAGCGAGAGAGAGAGAGGAAGAGAGGGAAGTGAGAGAAATAGAGAAAGAGTGTGGAGGGTAGAGGAAGATAAAGAGTGAGAAGAGTAAGAGAGAAGGTGAGAGAAAATAAAGAGTGATAGAGAGATAATGAAATAAAGAGGAAGAGAGAATAGAGATTGTGAAAGAGATAAAGAGAGGAAGTAAGAGTGAGAGTGGGGCAAGAGAGAGTAAGGGAAAGGAAGCAAGAGAAAGATTTGTGGAGTAAGAGAGAGAGTTAGGGAAGGAGGGTGAGAGAGAGGGAGAGAAAAAGGGTGAGAGAGAACGAAATAAAGAGAGAAGAGAGAGGGAGTAGGAGTGAGAGTGAAATGGTAGAGTGAGGGAGCCAAGGGAGGGAGAGACGAAAAGAGAAAGAAATAGAGAAAGAATAGAGAGTGAGGTAAGAGTGGGTAAGAGAGAGGGGAGAGAAACAAAAAAGGAAATAAGGAGGGAGTGGAAGTAATAAAAAATTAGAGAAAAGAGGGGGTGAGAAAGAAAAGAGAGAGAATGAGAGGAAGGTAGAGAGAGATTGAGTTATGGATTTAGGGAGATAATGAGTGAGAAAAGAGAGGAAGAGTGAGCAAAAGAGCGAGAGAGAAACATAATAGGGAGTGAGAGACAGTCAGAAAGGAAGAGATGAGAGATAGAGGAAAAGAGTAAAAAGAGAGGAAAGATAGCAAGAGAGTGAGAGACAAAAAAATAGAGTGTAAGAGACATAGTAAGAAAGCGAGAGAGTGAGAAAGAGAGAGATGGATGGCAAGAGTAAGGGAGAGAGTGAGACGAGGGAGATAGAGGGAGAGAGCAATTGAAAGAGGGAGAAAAGAGGGAGAGAGAGGAAGTGAGAGAGGAAAAGATAGGGAGTAAGATGAAGATAGGGGAGAGATTAAGAGAATGAGTGAGAAAGAGGGATGGAGAGGGAGATATATTGAGACAGAGAGAGTGGTAGGGCGAGAAGTGGGAGGGAGAGTGGGAGTCAGAAAGGATGAGGGAGAATGAGAGAGAAATAGAGAGAAGTGAAAGTGAGAGAAGTGAGATCACGAGAGAGGGAATGGGAGAGTGCGATAGAGAAAATGACAGGGAGGGAAGCAGATTGAGTGGGTGAGTGCAAGAGGAGAGAGAGAAGAGAGAGATAGGGAGAAAGGGAGAAAGAGAGGGAAGAATGGAGTGAAAGAGGGAGGGATAGAAGAGGAGAGAGAGATGTGTGAGAGAACCTAAGAAATAATGAGGTGGGGATGAGGAGTGAGAGTGAGATGTGAGAGTGATTGAAAGAGAGAGGGAGGGAGGGAGACTCAGAGGAGAGTGAGGGATAGTGGAAGAGAAATAGTGAGTAAATATAGAGAAGAGAGGGTGATAGAAGAAAGAGCAAGAGAGAGGATAGAGAGAGGGCAAGAGGGAGCAATCAAACGATAAAGAGAGATGAAATATAGAGTGAGAGTGAGAGTAAGAGAGGGAATGAACTAGAAACAGAGAGATAGAGGGAGGGATTGATAGGGATTGAGGAGAGAGCGGGAGGAATAAGGGTGTGAGAGTAATACAAAAATAAAGAGAAAATAGACACTCAAGGAAGATTGATAAAAAGACAGGTAGTGAGAGGTGGAGAGAGAGATATATAGAGAGAGACGGAGATATAGAGAGATAGAGGGTGAGAGAGATAGAGAGAGGGAGGGAGGAAGATACTGAGTGATGGTTGGAGAGAAAGAGTGAGGAAGTGATAAGAGAGTGTGAGAGAGAAAGAGGGAGGGAGAGAGCAGAAGAGAAAGAAAATGTGATAAGGCATATATAGAGAAAAGGATGAGAGAGGGACAGGGAGAAAAAGAGAGAGAAAGAGAGAGAATGTGAGAGAGATTGATGCATGAGCGTGAGAGAGGAAGATAGAGTGGATGAGAAGAGAGAGTGAGGGAAGATCTGCCACAGAGAGTGAGAGAGAGGGAGAAAGAGGGGGAAGAGAATGAGATTTTGTGGGAGTGAGAGTGGGGGATGAACCAAAAGTGTGAGAGAGGGAGAGAGATAGTGTGTTTAAGTGAGAGAAAGAGAGAGCCAGAGAGAGGAGGGAGGGAAGGAAGGAAGCAAGAGACAAGGGAGAGAGGGAGAGAAAGAATGGGAGAGAGGAGAGAGAGGAACATAAGTGAGAGTGAGCGACTAAGAGTGAACATAGATTGAGAAAGAGAGAGGGAGAGGAGTAAGAGTGAGAGTGAAACTAAAGAGAAAGAAAGTGGGAGCGAGAAAGGGAGTGAGTGTGAGAGAAAAATATTAAGAGTGTGTGAGGGAAATGAGAGCGTGAGAGGGAGAGAGCGAACGATAGAGAGAGAGCAAGAAAGTGAGAGATAAAGAGTGTGTGAGAGATAGAGGGATTAAGGGAGTGAAAAAGGGAGGGAAAGCGAGACACAGGTGGTGTGGGATAAAATGAGTGAGTGAGAGAGAGAGAGAGAGATAAAACGAGGTGCAATAAAGAGAGGGGGAGAGAGAGAAGAGAGAGAATGAGAGGAAGGGAGAGAGGTTGAGTAATGGATATGAGAAGATAAAGAGTGAGTAAAGAGAGATAAAAGAAAGTGAGAGAGAAACATAATAAAAAGTGACAAACATAGTGAGAAAGGGAGATAGTGAGAAAGAGAGATACAGTGGGCAAGAGTAAGGGAGAGAGAGGGAGAGAAGGAGAGAGATTGAAGAGAAA
>JAKZJZ010001751.1:0-24991 GCA_022702705.1 Papilionanthe hookeriana x Papilionanthe teres
GGAAGACCAAGAAATGGCACGAATGAGGGAGTTTGAACAATAAAGGGAAAGAGTGGGAGCGATAAAGAGAACTATAGTGAGAGAATGAAGGAGATTAGAGAGAAATAGGAAAAGAGAGTGAGTGAGAGATGAGGATATAAGGGAATGTGAGAGAGGGACAAGTGAGAATATAAGATATTAGGAGGGTGCGAAGAGAGAGAGAGCGCGAGCAAGGGAGGGAGAAAGTGAGGAGAGAGATAGAGAGCAAGACATGGAAGAGAGATTGAGGGAGAGATGAAGTGAAATATTTACATAGAGGACAAGGTTTCTCTTCTCTCTCTATTTCTACCTTACTCTCTCTCCCTCCCACTCAATCAAAAACAATCTTCATTCCCTCTCATGATCTATCACTCTCTCACTTTCTATTTTGTCTCTCACTGTTATTTCTTTCCTCTCTTTTGACCCCTCTATGTTTCTATATTTCTCTTTCTTCTAACTCCCTCTCTTTTCTCTCCACTCACTCTTTCTCTCCCTCTATATCTAACTCTCTCTCTCACACACTCCCTCCATCTCACACACTCTTTCAATTGCTCTCACATCTTTCTGCCCTCATATCCATCTCATTATTTATTCTTTTCTCTATAAATCTCTCTTTCCTCCTCGATCACTCCCGCTCTCGTCCATCCCTCTGACTCCCTCCATCTATCTCCCTCTTTGTCCTTCTCTCCCTCTCTTGCACTTCTATGTTATGCTTTATCACTTTTTCTTTCTCTATTGCTCTTTGTTACTCTTTCACACACTCTCCAGTGCTCTCTCTCATCAAGCACTTATCACTTTACACACTTATTCCCTTCAACCATCTCTCACTCTCTTCCTCTCTCCCTCTCTTTCTCTTTCATTAAGAGAGAGAGATTACACGTGAGGGATAGGGGAGAGAAAGATTGAGCAAAGAGAGAGATTGCTTGTGTGAGACAGAGGAGAGAGAGAGAGAAATATTAGAGAAAGTGTAAGAAACAAAATAGAATGAGAAAGAACTAATAGTGATAATGAGAGAGAATAGGAGCAAAGGAGGAAGGGAGTATGAGAGAGATATAGGGAGAGTAGGAGAGTGAGGTAAGATAGAGAAAGAGAGTGAGCAAGAGAAGGAGAGGGAGGAAGAATGAGAGAATGATAGAGAGAGCATGATAGAAAGATGGAGAGAGAGGGACAACCAAGAAGGGAAAGTGGAAGATAGAGAGATAGAGAGAGGCTATGACTTCCTCACACTATCTCTCTATTTTGTTTCCTACTATCTCTTTAAACCCTCTCACTTCCTCCTTCTGTCTCACTTTCTCCCTCACTTCCTCCATCTCTCTTCACCTCTATCTCTTGATATATCTTCTATTTATCACTTTTAACATGCTTATTATCCCCCACTACCTCTCTCTTGTGCTCCCTCCCTCTTTCACTCCCTTAATCCCTCTCCCTTTCAAGAGAGAAAGAGCGAGAGAGGGCAAGATAAAAATAGAGACAGAACAGAGTGAGAGAGTAATAGTGAGAATGAAATTGAAGAGAGTGAGGGAGCCAGAAATAGAGAGAGAGAGAGAGAAAATAAGAGAGAAATCAAGAAAGAATAGAGAGTCAAGTAAGCGAGGAAACAAAGAGCGAAATAAGGAGGGATGGAGGGAGGGAGGGAGGGATGGAGGGAGGGGAAGTAATATACAATAAGAGAGAGGAGGTGAGAAAGAGAAGTGATGGAGAATGAGAAAAAAGAAGTGATATAAAGTGAGGGATCTATATATATTGAGTAAGTAAAGAGAGTAAGAGAGAGAAACAAAATAGAGAGTGAGAGATGTAGTGAGAAAGGGAGAGAGTGAGAAAGAGACAGATAGAGGGCGAGATTAAATTGAGGAAAATATAGCAAGAGAAAGGAAATGAGCGAGTGAGATAGAAACATAATTGAGAGTAAAAACATAGTAAGAAAGGGAGACAGTGATAAAGAGAGAGATAGAGGGTAAGAGTGAGGGAGCGAGAGAGAAGGGGTAGAGAGGGAGAGAGAGAGAGAGAGAGAGATTTAAGAGGGGGAGTGAGAAAGTGAGTGAGAGCAAGAAAGAAGTGGGGGAGATAGAAAGGAAGAGGCTAAGAGGGTGAGGAAATGATAATGAGCAATATGGAGATAGGGAGCAAGATTAAGAGAATGAATGAGAAAGAGAGAAGGAGATGGAGAGGGAGAGAGAGATGGAGTGAGATTGAGTTAGAGAGAGTGGGTTAGAGAGAAGTAAGAGGGCGAGATAAATAATGAGAGAGGGGGAGAGAAGGATGAGGAATAAAGAGAGAGAAATATAGAGAAAAAAAGTGAGAAAAGAGAGGAATAGAGGGGAGATGAGAGAGCGATGGATGAAATATGAGAGAACGAGGGAGATTGAGTGAGTGAGTGCAAGAGAAGAGAGAGAGAAATAAGAAGAACGGGAGAAAGAGAGGAAAAAAGAGAGTGAAAGAGGCAGGGACAAAGGAGGAGAGAGAGTTCTGTGAGAGATAATAATAACTAATGAGATGGAGAAAAGGGGCGAGAGTGAGATGTGAGAGCAAATGACAAGGGAGGGATGGAGGGAGAGTAATAGAGAGTGTGAGAGATGAGGGAGAGAATGAGTGAATAAAGATAAAGAAGGGAGGTTGTTAGATCAAAGAGAAATAAAGGATGGAGAGAGGGAAAGAGAGAGCAAGGAATAATAAAGAGAGATGAAATAGAGTGAGAGACTGAGCAATACAGAGTGAACTAGAAACAGAGGGATAGAGGGAAGGAGTATAGAAATTGAAGAGAGAGTAGGAGGAAGAAAGGGAGAGAGAGTGAAACAGAAAGGAGACAAAAATGATAAGCAGGGAAGATATAGCAAAAGATGACTAGTGCATGGTAGAGAGTGGGAGATATAGAGGAAGACATAGAGAGAGATGGATGGAGGGTGAGAGAGAGAGAGATAGAGCAGAGAGATAGAGCGAAAAAGAATAAGATAATAAGAGAGAGTGAGATAGAGAACAATAAATGGAGCTAAGGAGGTTGAGTTAGATAAGGATGATTTAGAGTGTGAGAGAGCGTATGAGTGTCTGAGATGGAGAGAGAAGAGTGAGCTAGTTAAGGGAGACAATGACAGGGCACGACTCAGGGAGTGAGAAAAATAGAGGGAGGGTTTGTGAGGGATAACGAGAGAGAGAAGATGAGAAAGTTGGAGAGAGGGTAAGCCATTGAAAATTTTAAAGATGGAGGTTGAGAGAGAGGGGGAGTGAGAGAAGAGGAGAGAAGTGAGAGGGAAGGTGGGAAGAGCGTGAATGAGATAAAGAAAGAGATAGACAAATGGGAGGGAGGGTGGAAAAGTTGAGAGAGAATGAGAGGAAGATAGAGTAAGAGCGTGTGAGCTAAAGAAGAGTGAGATATAGTGAGAGAGAGGAGAAAGAGAGAAGAGAAAGGTGGGGGAGGATAGAGAGGAGTGAGACAAATGTCAAAAAGGTATGGGAGAGCGTCATAGAAAGTGAGAGAAAGGAAACAAAGCGAGGGAGAGGAGAGAGGGTAAAATAGAGGAGAGAAAGGGTGAAAGAAAGAAGAAGAGTGATAGAGTGTGTTTGAGAGAGGGTTTGACATAGGGGAGTCCTAGAGAGAGCAAAAAAGAGGGAGTGAGTAAGATAGAGAGAGAAAAAGAGAGTGTGTGAGGGAGAGGACATAAGGGAGGGAAAGAGAGGCTCGGAGGAGATAGAAAGAGAGAGATTAAGAGGGAGGAATGGGAGTGAGAGCAAGAATGACTGAGAAAAGGGAGACTAAGAAAGAGTGATGGAGAGAAGGAGAGGAGGGATAAGGAGAGAGTGAGAGAGATTGAGAATAATAGTAAATTAATAAGAGTGAGAGATACAGAGAGAGAGAGAGAGCAAAGAGGGGAGGGAGAGAGTTAGAAATGTAAGAGAAAGTACGAAACAATGAGAGAAGAGTGGGAAAGAGAGAAAAGAGAGAGATTCAGAGAAGGTGAGAGTACAATGAAGAGAGAGAGAGTGAGAGATAGAGGGAAAATGAGTTAGTAAATAGAGAGAAGATAGATCAGAGAATGAGAGGGACAGAGAGTGAGAAAGTGAGTGATGGAGAAAGTCAGAGAGATTGAAGAGATTTTGGGACTGAGAAAGGGGAGATAGAGCAACTGAGAATGCTCGATAGGAGAGTGAACATAGAGCAAAAGAATGAGTGGGAGAAAGAGAGCTAGAGAGAGATAGAGAGGGCGAAAGGGAGGTAGAGGGATAGCGAGTGTGGAAGAATGGAAAATAGAGTGAGTGAAAGGGGGGAAGGGAGGGAGAGAGGGAAGGAAGCAAGAGAAGAAGAGAGAGAATATGTGGAGGATAGAGGGAGAAAAAGAGTGAGAGGGGAGAGAGAAAAGAAGAGAGAATAAGTTAAAGAGAGAGCAAAGAGTGAGTAAAATGAGAGAGAGTAAGAGAGAGTGAAACCAAAGAGAAAGAGGTAGGAAGAGAGGAGAGTGTGAGAGAGAAATAGAGATAGAAGAGAGAGTGAAGGAAGATAAAGCAAGAGATATGTAACAAAGAGCAAGAAAGGGAGCAGAAGTCAGAGAAATAGATATAAAGGGTTAGATTAAGAGAGAGCGAGAGAATAGATAGATAAATTGGTAGATAGAGAGAGAGATAGAGACAATAGAATGATATGAGGGGGGAGATAGAATAAAATAGTGAGAAAGAAATGGAGAGTGCGGGAAAAGAGAGCTTGAGAGATTAAGATAAAGAATGTGTAAGACTATATGGGAGGGAGGAAGAGTTACAGTGAAATAAAAGAAAGAGAGGTAGGGAGAAAGGGAGAGAGAAAGAACAAAAGAAAAGAGAGAGAGGGTGAGATTACACATGAGAAAAGAGGGAGAGGGAGCATGTAAGTGTGAGAGTGAAATTGAGGAGAAGGAGGAGAGAAAGAAAGGGAGAGAGTGCAAGAAAGATACAGAGAAGAGACAGTGAGGAAAAAGAGAGCGAAAGAGAGTGAGAGAAGCGATACTGAGAGAGGGAGATAAAGTGTGTGTGAGAGAGATAAACTAGGCAGAAAGGGAAGGAAGGAGGGAGTGAAATAAGGAGAAAGGAAGGGAGGGAAGTTGGGAGAGAAATGTAGGATAAATAAAGTGAAACAATGAAAATTAATGGGAGAGAGGGTGGGATGAGTTGGAAGAGGGAGAGAAAAAGAGCATGAGTGCATGAGAGAGAGGGGGAAGGGAGGAACAGGGAGATGGTTAGAGGGAGAGTGAGGGAGGGAAAGAGGGAGAGAAAAAGAGCATGAGTGCATGAGAGAGAGAGGGGGAAGGGAGGGACGGGGAGATGGTTAGAGGGAGAGTGAGGGAGGGAAAGAGGGAGAGAAAAAGAGAGTGAATGAGAGAGAGAGAGGGAAAGGAGGGGTAGAGGCACTCAGTCAGTCTATTCGGACCTAGAGGCGATCTAGACAAGAGTTAGGTAAGATTACCGCTACTCCTTTCTTGGTTCAATACAGGGGATGATCAAATCGGCTATTTCCCCCCTAAGAACCCCCGGAGGGGAATCAGAGCAGAGGAAGGCCCTCGTCCAAGACGAGAATCCTCTCTTCAGGTTCAATAGGTAGGAAGGATGAAAAGACATTTTTGAAGAAATCTATTGGGAAAAACCAAATGGAATTGAATTGCTTTCGGTCGGAGTAGGGGCCGTAAACGTGAAAGGATATAGAGGTACCATTCGCGAGTGACTTGTTGGGTCTATTATCGGGAAGCTGTGATAGATAATGGGAGGGGAATAGAGAGAGCTAGAGAGGGAGGTGTGATAGAGTAAGAGGAGAGGAATATAGAGTAACATAAGAGAGTAAGAGAGAGGGGAAGAGAGAAGGAATTGAGAGAGTGAAAGGGAGAGGGTGGGAGTAAGAGTGAGATTTAAATTGAATAAAGGGAGAGAGGGACCAAGAAATAGAGACAAAAATAGGGAGAAAAGAGAGATAAGGGAAGAAAGAGCAAGAGAGAGGGCAGGAGATTGAGAGAATGAGAGCGAGTATCAGATAGAAGAAGAGAGGAATGAAGAACAAGAGCGAAAGGGAAGTGGGACAAAGGTGGTGTGAGAAAGTGAAGTAATGAAGGCTTATATTGAGAGAGAGTGAGATAATAGATAGATAAATGGTAGATATAGGGAGAGATAGAGATAGGAGAATGATACGAGGGGGCGAGAGATTAGAATAGTGAGAAAGAAATGGCGAGTGAGGGAAATGAGAGCGAGAGTGATCAAGAAAGAGAGTATAGGAGATTGAGATAGAGAAAGTGTGAGAAGATATGGGTTTGAGAGAAAGGGAGCAAGGCGGGAGGAAGAGTTACAGTGAAATTGAAGAGAGAAAAAGGTAAGGAGAAAGGGAGAGAGAAAACACGAGAGAAAAAGAGAGAGAGTGTGAGAGTAAGCAGGAGGAAAGAAGGAGAGGGATAATGTAAGCATAAGGTGAAATCAAGGAGAAAGAGAAGAGAAAGAAAGGGAGAGAGTCAAAAAATTAATAAAGAGAAGAGAGAGTGAGGAAAAAGAGAGCGAGTGAGAAAGAGAGTGATACTGAGAGAGAGAGAGATAGAGTGTGTGTGGGAGAGAGACTAGACAGAAGGAGAGGAAATGAGGGAGTGAGTGAAATAAGGAGAAAGGAAGGGAGGGAGATTGGGAGAGAAGTGTAGGATAAAGTGAGAAACAATGAGAATTAGTGGGTAATAGGGGACGTGTTGAGAAGGATTAGAGAGAGAAGTGACAGATAAAGAGCAAGAGAGTGAGTGAAGGAGTAAGAGAGAAAGATATATAAAGAAAGTGGGAGAGAGTGAGATGTAGAAAATTAAGGAGAGTGAGATTTATGGAGAGAGAAGGAGAGAAGAGAATGGGAGTGAAAAAAGGAGGAGGAGAGGAAGAGATGTGTTAATGAAGATGAGAATAATGAGAGAGAGAAAAAAGAGGTAAAAAGAAAGAGAGAAAGGGAGAGGGAGAGCTAAGAGTGGGATTGAAAGAGAGAGTAGGGAGAGAGGGAATGGAGAGAGAGAAAGAACTAGAATAAAGAGCAGAAAAAGAGAAAGCAAAAGACTGAGAAAGAGAGAAATTAGAGAGTTTGAGAGAAAGGATGAGTGGTAAAGGTAAACAAATAGAGAGATGGAGGGAGGCCATGAGAAAGATTGAATGTGAGATCAAGAGAGAGGGAATAAGAGAGTGAGATGGAGAAAATGTGAGGGAGGGAGGCAGATTGAGTGAGTTGGTGCAAGAGGAGAGAGAGAGAAGAGAGAGATAGAGAGAAAAGGAGAAGGAGAGGGAAGGATGGAGTGAAAGTGGGAGGGACGGAGGAGGAGAGAGATGTGTGAGAGAACCTAAGAAATAATGAGACGGGAATGAGAGGCGAGAGTGAGATGTGAGAGAGATTGAGAGAGAGGGATGGAGGGAGACTAAGAGAGAGAGTGAGGGATAGAGGGAGTGAAATAGTGAGAAAATATAGAGAAGAGAAGGTGATAGAAGAAAAGGCAAAAGAGAGGGCAAGAGAGAGCAAAGAAACGATATAGAGAGATGAAATATAGTGTGAGAGTGAGAGCGAGAGAGGGAGTGAACTAGAAACAGAGAGATGGATGAAGGGACCCGTAGGGATTGAGGAGAGAGCAGAAGGGAGTAAGGGTGTGAGAGTAAGCCAAAAATAGAGAGAAAAGAGAACTCGGGGAAGATTGAGAAAATGATATGGAGTGAGAGGTGGAGAGAGAAGAAGATATATAGAGAGATAGAGGGTGAGAGAGATAGAGACAAGGAGGGAGGAAGAGACTAAGAGATGGTCGGAGAGAAGGAGTGAGTAAAATGATAAGAGAGAGTGTGTGAGAGAAAGAGGGAGGGAGAGTGCAAAGGAGAAAGAGATGTGATAAGGCATAAATAGAGAAAAGTTTGAGAGAGGGAGAGGGTGAAAAAATGATAGAAAGAGAGAGAGTGAGAGAGACTGATGCGTTGGCATGAGAGTGGAAGACAGAGTGAAAGAGAAGAGAGAGTGAGGGAAGATCTACAGAGAGAGAGAGAGGGAGAGAGGGGGAAGAGAATGTGATTTTGTGGGTGTGAGAGTGGGGGATGAACCGGAGGAGTGTGAGAGAACGAGAGAGGTAGTGTGTCTGAGTGAGAGAGAGTGTGTGAGAGAGAGAGGGAGGGAGCGAAGAAGCAAGAGATAGGGGCAAGACGGAGAGAAAGATTGGGAGAAGAGGAGAGGAGAGTGGAACTAAAGTGAGAGTGAGTGACAAAGAGTGAACATAGACCAAGAATGAGAGTGGGAAAGAGGGAGTAAGCGAGAGTGAAACTGAAAAGAGAGAAAGAGGGAGCAAGAAAGGGAAAGAGTGAGGGAAAAAAAGTGTGAGTGAAGAGATAGTGTGAGAGAGGGAGAGAACGAACGAGGGAGAGAGGGAACAAGTAAGTAAGAGATAAAGAGTGTGAGAGATAAAGGGATTAAAGGTGCAAAAAAAGTGAGGGGGAGTGAGAGAGAGGTGGTGTGGGATAAAGCAAAAGAGAGAGATAAAGCGAGAGTGAATAGAGAGAGGGGAGAGAGAGAAGAGAGGGAATGAGAGAAAGGGAGAGTGGTTAGAGTGATGGATATAATAATATAAAGAGTGAGTAAAGACAGATAGAAAAGAGTGAAAGAGAGAAACATAATTAAAAGTGAGAGACATAGTGAGAAAGGGAGATAGTGAGATGGCGACATAAATAATGAGAGAGGGGGAGAGAAAGGATGAGGAATAAAAAGAAAGAAATATAGAGAAAAAGTTAGAAAAGAGAGAGGAAGAGAGAGGGAATGAGAGAGCGATGGATAAAATATGAGGGAACGAGGGAAGATTGAGTGCAAGAGAAGAGAGAGAGGAGAGAAATAAGGAGAAGGAGAGAAAGAGAGGAAAAAAAGAGTGAAAGAGGCAGGGACAAAGGAGGAGAGAGAGCTGTGTGAGAGATAATAATAAATAATGAGATGGAGAAAAGGGGCGAGAGTGAGATGTGAGAGCAATTGACAAGGGAGGGATGGAGAGAGTAATAGAGAGTGTTAGAGATGAGGGAGAGAATGAGTGAATAAAGATAAAGCAGGGAGGTTGTTAGATCAATGAGAAATAGAGGATGGAGAGAGGATGGAGAGAGAGCAAGAAACAATAAAGTGAGATGAAATAGAGTGAGAGATTGAGCAAGAGAGAGTGAACTAGAAACAGAGGGATAGAGGGAGGGAGTATAGGAATTGAAGAGAGAACAGGAGGAAGAAAGGGAGAGAGAGTGAAACAGAAAGGCGACAAAAATGATTAGCAGGAAAGATATAGCAAAAAATGACTAGTGCATAGTAGAGAGTGGGAGATATAGAGGAAGACATGGAGAGAGTGAGATAGAGGAGAGAGATAGACAGAGATAGACAGAAAAAGAACAAGATAATAAGAGAGAGTGAGATAGAGAACAATAAATGGAGCTAAGGAGGGTGAGTTAGATAAGGGTGATTTAGAGTGTGAGATAGTGTATGAGTGTCTGAGATGGAGAGAGAAGAATGAGCTAGTTAAGGGAGAAAATGACAGGACACGATTGAGTGAGTGAGAAAAATAGAGGGAGGGTTTGAGAGGGATAAGAAGAGAGAGAAGATGAAAAAGTTGGAGAGAGGGTAAGTCATCGAGAGTTTGAAAGATGGAGGTTAAGAGAGAGAGGGGGTGTGAGAGAAGAGGAGAGAAGTGAGGGAGGGAAGGAGGGAAGAGAGCTAATGAGATAAAGAAAGAGATAGACAAATGTGAGGGAGGGTGGAAAAGTTGAGAGAGAATGAGGGGACGATTGAGTAAGAGAGTGTGAGCTAAAGAAAAGTGAGAGATAATGAGAGAAGAGAAAGAGAGAAGAGAAAGATGGGAGAGGATAGAGAGGAGTGATACAAATATCAAAAAGGTATGGGACATTGACATAGAGAGAGAGAGAGAAAGGGAACGAAGCGAGGGAGAGGAGAGAGGATAGAATAGAGGAGAGGAAGGGTGAAAGAAAGAAGAAGAGTGATAGAGTGTTTTTGAGAGAGGGTTCGACATAGGGGAGTTCTAGAGAGAGAAAATAAGATGGAGTGAGCAAGATAGAGAGAGAAAAAGAGCAATAAGAAGAGATAGAGGGAGATTGAAAATGTGATCTTGAGAGAAAAAGAGAGTGTGTGAGGGAGAGGACATAAAGAAGGGAAAGAGAGACTAGGAGGAGATAGAAAGATAGTGAGTAGGAGGGAGGAATGGGAGTGAGAGCAAGAATAACTGAGAAGAGGGAGACTAAAAAAGAGAATGACTGATGGAGAGAAAGAGAGAAGGAGGGATAAGGAGAGAGTGGGGGAGATTGAGAATAATAGTAAAATAAAAAGAGTGAGAGATACAGAGAGAGAGAGGAAAGAGAGGAGGGAGAGAGTTAGAAATGTGAGAGAAAGTATGAATCAATGAGAGAAGAGGGGGAAAGAGAGGAGAGGGATTCAGAGAAGGTGGGAGTACAATGAAGAGAGAGAGAGAGAGAGTGAGAGATAGAGAGAAAATGAGTTAGTAAATAGAGAGAAGATAGAATGACATGAGAGAGCAAAAGAGAGAGGAAGAGAGATAGATTAGAGAATGAGAGGGGTAGAGAGTGAGAAAGGGAGAGATGAGGGAAGTCAGAGAGATTAAAGAGATTTAGGGACTGAGAAAGGGGAGATATTGAGAGAAAAATAAAGAGAAAATATAGCGTGATGGAAGATAAAGCAAGTGAGAATGCTCGATTAGGAGAGTGGACAGAAAGCAAAAGAATGAGTGGGAGAAAGAGAGCTAGAGAGAGATGGAGAGGGTGAAAGGGAGGTAGAGTGATAGTGTGGAAGAATGGAAGATAGAGTGAGTGAGAGAGGGGAAGGGAGGGAGAGCGGGAAGGAAGCAAGAGAGGAAGAGAGAGAATATGTGGAAGATAGAGGGAGAAAAAGAGTGAGGAGAGAGAGCAGAGAAGAGAGAATAAGTTAAAGAGAGAACAAGTTACTCCCTCCTCCAACTTTCTTTCTTGATCCATGTTCACTCTTTCTCACTAACTCTCTATTCTATTATGCTCTCTTTTCTCTTTCCTTTCAGTCTTTTATCCCCACTCTCCCCCACTATTGGTTCCTTTCCAACCATCCTCTGTCGCGCTCTCTCTCTCTCTCACGCACACACACTCCCTCTCTTCCTTTCACTCACTTTCTCTTCAATCCCCTCTCTTTCAAATTCTTGCTCTACCCCCTCTATCCCTCTAGCTCACTCTCTTTTTATATCTTCCCTCAATCTCTCTTCATTCATACTCCTTCTACCTCTCTCACTTCCACTATCTTCAATATCTAACACTCCTTATCTCTATCTCTCTTTCTCATTCTCTCCCTCTCTCACTCATTTCTCTATGTTTTATCACTTTTCTTTCTCTTTCCAACCAACCTCACTCTCTTCCTCTTTCATTGCTTTTCACTCTCTCTATCTCTCTCTCACCCTCCCTATCTTTGCATATGTCCCTCCACATCTTACTATCTCTGCCTCTCACTCACTATATTTTGCTCGATCTTCTTTGAGTCCCTCTTCTCTCTCATTCTCCTCTACCACTCTCTCTTTAACCCCTCTCACTCCTTCTCTATATATCTCTCTTTCAAATTCACTCACTCTCTCTTGCTCTCTATCTCTCACACCCTTTATTTCATCTCTCTTTATTGCGTGCTTGGTCTTGTCTGTCTATATCTTGCTAAATCTTCAATCGCTATTTCTTCCCTCTCTTTACTCACTCATTCTGTGCCTACTTCCCTCACCCTCATTCTCACTCTCCTTCCTTCCCTCTCTTTCTCAATTGCTCTCTCATTTCTTTCTCTCTCCCTCCCCTCATCTCCTTATTATTTCTTATTTTCTCTAGCACTTCTCTCTCCCATGTCAGTCTCTCCCTCTTTCACCCTCCCTCCCTCTCTTTTCCCCTCTCTTCTCTCTATCCTCTCTCTCTCCTCTTTCACTCACTCAGCCACTCTCTTTCCATCCCACTCGTTCTCTCTTTCCCTCTCTCTTGTGCTCTCTTCCCATAGTCTCCCTCTCCCTTTCTCTCTCTTTATTTTTATTCTCGCTTTGACTCCCTCCTTCCCTCTCTCTCTTTTTCACTCTTTGTTCTCGCTCTCACTTAGTCTCCCGCCCCCTCCTCTCTCTCTATCCCTTATACACTTTCTCTCACACCCTCTTAGTCTCTCTCTCTATCACTCTCTCCCCCCTCATTGTCTTGCTCTCCCTCTCTCTCCCTTACTCTTGCTCTATCTTCCCTCACTTGCACTTCTCTCTCAATTTCTCTCCCTACTTTCCTTTCCAAAACGTTTCTCTTAAATTTAACTCAATTTGTAACTGTCTCTCACACTCTCGCTCTCCCTCTTGCACTCCATTCTATCTCCTTTTTTCACTCTCTCTCTCTCACTTGCGCTCTCTTTTGACACAATCTCTTCTTTCTTTGCTCACTTTTTCTCTTCATTTATCTCTCACTCTCTTTTCTGCTCTACCTCCTTTATGCCAGTCTCTATCTCTCACAACCCTCACTCTTCTCACTCTCTTCCCTCTTCTCTCTCATTGTTTCTCACTTTCTATCACTTTTCTCTTTCCCTCCTCATCTCTCTCTCCCTCTCTCTCACTCCCACTCCCTTAATCTCTCTCTTGCTTTCTCTTGTTCCATTCTCTCACTCACTCTCTCTCTTGTTCTCCCTCTATCTCTCTCTTAACCCCTCTTTCACTCTTTTCTTTTATATATTTTTCTCTCAAGCTCTTTCTCTTGTTCACTCTTGCTCTCTTCCTAACTCCCACCCTTCTCTTCTTCTCTCTCTCTTTCTACATCTCTTTATCTTAATCTCACTTTCCCTCTCTCTTTCTCCATATTTCTCTCTCTTTCTCTATCTTTCTCTCTTTTTCTCTCTTTTTTTCACTTTAATTGCCATCCCCGGCTCTTTCCCCTTTTCTCACTCTTTCTCTTTCTCTCTCCTCTCATTCTCTTGCCTACTCCAATTCTCTCTCTCGCCTCTCCTCTTTTGCCCTCCTTCTTATCAATCTCCTTCTCTTAAGCTCTCTCTGTCAGTGTTCTCTCTTTCTTTCTTTCCCACTCTCTCTCTCTCAGACACTCTCTCATTCTCTTCTCCTTCCCTCCCTCATGCTCACCCTCTCTATCGATGTGTCTCTCTAACTCTCTTTATCTCACTCTTGTTCTCTCTCTCCCAGTATCTTCCTCTCTATCTCTCTAACTCTCTCCCTCACTCCCTTGTTTACTCTCTCACTTTCTCTCTCTTTGTTCGTCAAACACTTCTCTCACTCTCTCTTTTCCCTTCCTCCTCTCTCTTTCTCCCTCCCTCCCTTCCTCGCACCCACTCTCTTCTCAACTCTTGTCTTCTCTCTCACTATCTTTCCCTCTCCTTATTGCTTTCTTGCTCCATCTCACTCATTCACTCTTTCTTGCTCTCTCTCATTCTTTCATATGTCACTCACCCTTACGCGACCTCTCTCTTCCCATCTCTCTCACCCTCTCCATCTCTGTCCATCTCATTCTCTCTAGTTCCTTCTCTCACTCTCTCTCATTCACTCTCGCTCCCTTCTCACGCTCTGACTTCTCTTGCTCTCTCTGTAATGAATTCTAACTATTGTCTCTCTCTTTGCTCTCCCCTCCCTTTATCTCTTTTATATCTGTCCCACCCTTAATATTTCTCTCTTCTTTTTCTCCTTCTCTCTTCTTTCCCTTTGTCACCTTCACTCTTTGACAACCACTCTCCACACTTCTTACAAAGCCTCCCTCATTTTCTCACTCTCTTGTTTGTTGTCCTTCACAGTCTCTCTTTCTTTCTTTCTCTTTCTCCTTTTTTCCCTCTCTCAAAATTTCTCTATTGGTCTCTCTCTTTCTTACTCCCTCTCTTTCTCTTAAATTTCACTCACTCTTACTACTTTCTCCCTCTCTTTCTCCTCTCTCTTGCTCATTGATACTATCTCTTATATTGCTACATATTCCCTCTTTGTTCTCACTCTTTTCCTCCTTTATCCCCCACACACATTCTCTCTCTCTCTCTCTCTCTCTCTCTCTCTCTCTCTCTCTCTCTCGCATCCCACCTCCCTCTTCCTTCACAATCACTTACACTCCCTCCCTCCCTTTCTCCCTCCCTCTCATCCCCTCCATCTCCACCTTCACTCGGTCACTCAATCTCTCCCTCCCTCTCTCACACATTCTCTTATTCTCTCTCCCTCCCTCTTTTTTGTTATCTCTCTCTTTCTCTATCTTCCTTCACACTCTCTTCTCTCTCTATTCACTCCATGTCTCTTCTGCTCTTGTTCCCTCTCTCTTCAAACTCGCTCACGCCTCCCACTCTCTATTTGAGAAAAAGAGGTATGTCGATCAGCCTGTGGTTTAGTCCCTGGTTATCAGGTACTCCATGAAAAAAGTTTCGACTGCCATCATATTTTCTATTTGCCACAGTAGCAGATCTCAATCCAACCAATCTTTCGCACTTGAGTTTCAGAAACATTGTTCAACTGTTTGACAACATTCAAAAATCAAACTAGCGCCTCCCTATATATCGGATTCCAGGGCAGAGGCCTTTTGCGTCCCTTCTAGTAAAGAATTGGGGCCTCAGAATCACCAGACAATCTTGCGAGATCTTCTCACTCTAACGCTCGCTCGAATGAAGTGAGGGAGTAAGAGTGAGAGTGAAACTAAAGAGAGACGAAGAGGGAGTGAGAAAGGGAGAGAATGTGAGAGATAGAAGAAGAGAAAAAGTGATTAAAGAGAGAGAAGAGAGGGTGATTGAATTATGAGCAAGAGAGAGATAGAGAGGGCGAAAATGAGAGCAAAGAAACAACAAAGTGAGTGATTAAGAGAGTGAGACAGAGCAAGAGTGGGAGTGAAGAAAGGGATTGAAGATTGAGTGGGAGGGAGAGATGGAGATAAGTTAAGGCAGAAATAGAGTCAGAAAGAGTAAGGGAGAGAGGGAGTGAGAGTGAAACTGAAGAGAGAGAGAAAGAGGGAGTGAGAAAGAGAGAGAGTGTGAGAGACAAATAGAGAGAAGAGAGTGTGAGAAACAGAGAGCGTGGGAGGGAGAGAGAAAATAGAGTGAGGGAAGATATAGAGAGAGTGAGCTTGAGGGAAGGATAGGTAGAGAATGAGATTGCATAGAGGGACAGCGAGAATAAACCAGAAGAATGTGATAGGGGAGAGTTATAGTGTATCTGAGAGAGGAGAGATTGAGAGAGGGCGAGAGAGGGATAGAGGAAGGAAGCATAAGACAGAGGAGAGAGGGAGAGAAAGATTGAGAGGCGAGAGAGACGAGAGAGCAACATAAGAGAGAGTGAGTGAGAGAGGGGTATGAGAGAGAGTGTACGGGGGAGGGGTGGTGAGAGATAGAGGAAGAGAAAGAGTGATTAAGGAGAGAGAATACAGGGTGATAGAATTATGAGCAAGAGAGAGATAGAGAGGGGGCAAATGAGAGCAATGAAACAACAAAGACAGATGAAGAAAGGGATTGAAGATTGAGTGGGAGGGAGAGATGGAGATAAGGTAAAGCAGAAATAGAGTCAGAAAGTGACGGAGAGAGGGTGTAAGTGAGAGTGAAACTGAAGAGAGAAAAATAGAGAGAAGAGAGTGAGAGGAGAGAGAGAAGCAATGAAACAACAAAGAGAGATGAAGAAAGGGATTGAAGATTGAGTGGGAGGGAGAGATGGAGATAAGGTAAAGCAGAAATAGAGTCAGAAAGTGATGGAGAGAGGGTGTAAGTGAGAGTGAAACTGAAGAGAGAAAAATAGAGAGAAGAGAGTGAGAGGAGAGAGAGAAGAGAGAGCAACATAAGAGAGAGTGAGTGAGAGAGAGCGAACATAAAGCTAGAAAGAGTGAGGGAGGGAGAAATGGAAAGAGTGAGAGATAAATAGAGAGAAGAAAGTGTGAAAAAATAGAGTGTGAGAGAGGAAGAGATCGAGTGACCGAGAGGGGGAGAATGAAAGAGAAATATAAGGGGGGAGAGAGAGAGAATAAGGGAGTGTAAAAGGGAGGGAGAGCGAGAGAGTGGTAGTGAGGATAATGGGAGGGTCAAATGTGAGAGATAGAAGAGACACTGAGAGAGAGATAAATAGAGATGGAATAGAGAGTGAGACAGAAATGAAGGTAGTGAGGGAGGAACAGAGACAGAAGGTAGAAGTGAGAAGAGAGGTTGTCAGAAGATTAAGTTGAAGTGAGAGAGGGGAAGAATAGGAGAATGGTGAGAGAGACGGAGCAAGAGACGGGAGGCAGATAGAGAGATAAGGAGAAAGAGAGAGGGAGAGAAGAGAGGGAGGGAATAAACAAGAGAGAGGGGAGAGAGAGAGTGAAGGATAGAATGAGAGAAAGAGTAAGAGAAAAGAGAGAAAAGAGAAAGATAAAGCAGAAAAAGGGAACAGAGACTGAGGAAAAGTGAGGGAGAGAGAATAATAGAGAAGAGGACAAAGAGTGAAGAGAGAAAGATGAAGCAAGAGAGAGAGAGGAGAGAGTGAGCGAGAAAGAATAAGATAGTAAGAGAGAGTGAGATAGAGAGCAAGAAATGGAGATAAAGAGGGTGAGAGTGTGAGATTGAGTGAGAGTGAGAGAGTATGAGTGTGTGAGATAGAGAGAGAAGAGTGAGCTGCATAAGGGAAACCTAGATAGGGCACGAATGAAAGAGTTAGAAAGATAGGAGAGAGAAAGAGATCTAGAGTGAAATAAGAGAAGAGAGTGAGGTAGAGAAGAGGATATAAGAAAGGGAAAGAGAGAGAAGGACAAGAGAGCAAAAAAGAAATTAAGTGAGTGAGAAGAGAGAGAGTGATAGAGAGCGAGAGAATGAATGAGAGAGTGAGGGAGAGAGAGATGGAGAGGGAAGGAGGGCAGTAAGAGAGAGAGAGGGAGATAAAGAGTGGGGTATATATGGAGAGAAAGAGTGAAAGTAGAGATAGAGAAGAGAGAGCAATAAAAAAGAGATAAGGAGAGAGAAGGAATAAATAATTAGAAAGGAGAGGGACGATTTGAGAGTGAGAGTGATATAGAGATGAAGAGTGTGACTGAGAGAGTGGGAGCAAGAAAGGGAGTAAGAGAGAGAGGGAGTGTGTGTGGGTGAGTGAGTGTAATGGAAAAGAGGGTAATAGAAGTGAGAGCAAGAAACATGGGGAATAAATAGTGAAAAATAGAGAGGGAGGGAGTGAGAAAGATTGAAGTGATGGAGTGGCAGGTTGAGAGTGTTAAAGAAGTAGAGAGAAAGAGTCAAGGAAGTGGAGCAAGAGATAGCGAGCTAGAGAAAAGAGGGAGGGAAATAGGAGAGTGAGAGAGAGAGAGAAGTAGAGAGTGAGAGCAAGAAAGAGACAGAGGGAGATTGATTTAGAGGGAGGGAGGGAAGGATGAGAGAGAGGGGGGAAAAGGGGATAGAATAGAAGAAAGAGTTAGACGAGAGAGGGAAAGGAGACTAATAGATAAGATAGTGAGAGCACTCAAGAGAGAGAGTAGAGAGTGAGAAAGAGAAGGAGAGGGAGTTAAGTGAGTGAAATTGAGGAGAGAGAGAGCGTTAGGGGGATAGTGAACAAAGAGGGAGAGAAAGAGGGAAAAAAGAAATAAATAAATAGAGAAAGAAGAGAGAGTTAGGGGAAGAGGGAACAAGAGAGAAACTAAAAACAAGAGAGAAACAGGAGAGCAAAAAATAATAACTAAGAAAGAGGGAGAATAATAAACTAGGAGACTGAGAAATATTTGAGAGAGGGAGAGAATATATATACAAATAGATTATGAGATAGCTCTAGAGAGTATGAGAGAGTTGGGAGAGTGAGAGAGAGGAGAGATAGGAGAAAAGAAAGAGGAGAGAGGGAGGAAATAAATGCAAGAAGTAAATGCAGAGCAATGGAAGAGACAAAAAGAGAGCAAGGGAACTTAAGAGATTGAGAGAGAGAAAAAGTGAGAGAAGGCATGAGGTTGAAATAAAAACAGGGATGACATCATGGTAAGCATGGAGGATAGAGAGGAGGAGAGAGGGAAAATGTGAGAGAGAGGTAGTGTGGTAGAGTGTGGAAGGAAGGGAGAGAAGGTTGGATAGGGGAGAGGGGTGGGTAGGGGTGGGAAAGGATAAAGAAGGAGGGGGGACTTAGAATGCATGCGGGTGAGAGAGAAAGTGGGTGAGTGAGAGAGGGGGAGAGACAAGAGCAAGGAAAAGGGAGAGAGGGGGAGTTAGAGAGAGAAGGTTAGTTAGAGAAACTTAAGGGGAATGAGGAAGTGTGAGAGACACATGAAGAGAGAGTGAGGAAGAAGAGAAAGAGAGTGAGGGAAAGGAGGGAATGAAATAGAGAGGGAGAGGGGATAGAATGGAGAGAGAGAGTTAGCGAGAGAGGGAGGAAGAGAGGAGAGACATAGAGCGAGAGAATGGAGAGTGATTGTGAGTGAGAGAGGGAGGAAGAGAGAGAGATAGAGAGTGAGAGAATGAAAGAGAGTGAGGGAGGGATGAAGAGAGATATATAGATAGAGAGGGAGAGAGTTAGAACAATAGTGAGGAAGAGAGTGAGATAGAGAGTGAGAGAATGAAAGAGAGTGAGGGAGGGATGAAGAGAGATATATAGATAGAGAGGGAGAGAGTTAGAACAATAGTGAGGAAAAGAGAGAGATAATTAGAGGAGATAGAGAGAGGAAGGGAGAGAGAGATAGAGGGAGTGAGGCAAGGAAGTGTTAAAAAATGTGATAAACAATGATCAAGAGAGAGGATTGGAGAGCAAGGGAGAGGGTGCATGTGGGGGTAGGGGAGAGAAAGTTTGACCAAAGAGATAGATTGTGTTTGTCTGAGGAAGTGTGATCTTAAGAGAATTAAAGAGAGAGGGAGGGATCCAAAGAGATATATAGATAGAGAGGGAGAGTGTGAGAATAAGAATAAAGAAAAGAGAGTGAGAGATAAAAGTTACAAAGCAAGGGAGGGAGGGAGAAAGAAAGAAATAGAGATAGAGAGTGCGAGAGAATGTGCGAAACAATGAGAGAGAAGAGAGAGGGAGAGCGAGAGAGATAGTGTATGTGAAGGAAAGAGGGAGGCTAGAGAGTGAGAGAGGGAGTAAAAAACTTAGGTGGGTAAGAGGGAGAGAGAGTGAGAGAGTGTATGAGTGTGCGTGGGAGCTCGAGCGAGAGTGTAAGTGAGATGGTGAGAGAAGGATGAGGTACATAAGGGATCCAAGAGAGGGCAGGAATGTGGGAGTGAGAATGATGGAGAGAGAATAATATAGAGAATGTGAGTGGGATAATAAAAGAGATCTACAGAGAAAGAAGAAAAGTGTGAGAAATATGAGGATTAAATAGAGGAGGCAAAGGGAAGGAAGGGAGTGAGAAAGAGAGATAGAGGGAGGAGTGAGATGGATTAAGGAGAGAGCAATAGAAAGAAAGTGAAAGAGAGTGGAAAGGAAATAGAGAGAGTGAGAGTTAACAAGAGAGAAGGAGAGAGAAGAGACTGAGGGAGTAAGAGTGAGAGTGCAATTGAGGAGATTAAGGGAGTTAGGAAGGGAGAGAGAGACAAAAAGAGAGAGATGGAGAAAGAATTGAGAGTGAGGAAAGAGAGGCAAGAGAGAGAGGGAGCTAGAGAGAGAAATGAGGAGGGATGGAGGGGAAGTAATAAATTAAAAGAGAGAAGAGGGGGTGAGAAGCAAAAGAGATAGAATGAGAGGAAGGTAGAGAGAGATTGAGTGATGGTTATAGGGAGATGAAGAGAGAAAATAGGGATAAAGAGAGAGCGAGAAGCAAGAAAGAGGAACACAATAGAGATTGCGAGACACAGTGAGAAATGGAGAGTTAGAGAGAAAGAGAGATAGAGAGAAAGAGTACAGAGAGAGAAAAGATAGACGAGGGAAAGTAAGAAAGCAAGAGAGAGAAAAATAGATTAGAAGCAAGAGACATAGTAAGAAAGAGGGAGAGTGAGAAAGAAAGAGATAGAGGGCAAGTAACGAATAGAGTGAGAACGGGGGAGATAGAGGGAGAGAGCAAGAGATTAAAGAGAGGAGGGAGTGTGAGAGGGAGAGAGCTTGAATGATTTAAGAGGGAGTGGGATGAAGTGAGAGAGGAAAAGATAGTGAGCAAGATGGAGATAGGGAGAGACGTTAAGAGAATGAATGAGAAAGAGAGATGGAGAGAGGGCGATGGAGAGGGAGAGAGAGAAGAGAGATTGAGATATAGAGAGTGGGGGGTGAGAAGTAGGAGTGAGAGTGGGAGCGAGAGTGGATGACGGAGAGTGAGAGGGAAATAGCGAGAAGAGAAAGTGAGAGAAGAGAAAGGGAGTGTGAGTGAGTAATGGAAAAAAATAGGAGGGAGGGAGATTAAGTTAGTGCAAGAGTAGAGAGATAGTGACGAAGGGAGAAATAGAAAGAAGGAGGGAGTGAAAAGGGGAGTGATTCAGATGGGGAGGGAGAGTAAGAGAATGAGTGAGAAGGAGATAAGGAGAGAGTGGGATAGGGAGTGAGAGAGGGAGAAAGAGGGAGAGAGACTGACATAGAGAGTGTGGAAGAGAGGATAGCGGGGGGAGAGAATGAGAGAGAGTGTGTGAGAGAAAGGGAAGGAAGAGTAAGATAGAAATAGAGAAAGGTGAAATGAGATAAAAAAGAAGAAGAGAGGGGGAATGAGAGAGAATGATGGAGAAAAAAGTGGGAAGGAGGGAGATCTAGTGAGTGCAAGAGAAGAGAGAGAGTACAGAGATAGGAGGAAAGGACAAAGAGTTGGAAGGAGGGAGTGAAAGAGGAAGGGACAATGGAGGAGAGACAGATGTGTGAGAGAAAATTTTAAATAAAAAAATGGAGATAAGGAGCGAGGGTGAGATGTGGAGCAATTGAGATAGAGGGATGGAGGGAGAATAAGAAAGAGAGTGGGGGTAAGATGTGAGAAAGAGTGAGTAAAGATAGAGAAGAGAGGGTTATAATGAAAGAACAAAAGAGAGATAGAGAGGGGGCAAGCAAGAAAAGAAAAAACAAAGAGAGATGAAATATACAATGAGAGAGAGCGAGAGAGGGAATAAAGATATGGATTAAAGAATGAGCAGGAGGGGGAGAGAGATAGTGGGTAAGACATAAATAGAGAGAGATGAGAGACTCAGGGTAGATAGAACAAAATAGATAGAGAGTGTGAAAGAGATAGCGATGGAAAGTTAGAGAGAGAATAGAGAATGTGAAAGAGATAACGAGAGGGATTAGAGTGAAGAGACAGAGAATGAATGATAGATGGAGCAAGAGTGAGTGGGAGAGGGAGAGAGTTAGAGAGAGACTGCAAGAGAGAAAGAGAGAGAGAAGTGAGTGAGGGGGTAAGAGTGAGAAATATTAAAGAGAGTGAGAGAGCGAGGAGGGGAGAGAGTGACAAAGCAAGAGTGAAATAGATAAAGAATAGAGAGTGAGAAAAGACAGGGCGAGAGAGAGGGAGCTAAAGAGAGAAAAGAGTGCAAAATAAGGGGGAGTGACGGAAGGGATGAGAGAAATTAATAAACAATGTGAGAGAAGAGGGGGTAATTAAAGAGAGAAAAGAGAGAGACGTTGATGGACATAGAGAGATCAAGAGTGAGTAAAGAGAGAAAGGAGAGCCTGAGAGAGCCTGAGAGTGAGAGAAAGAAACATAAAAGAGAGTGAGACATAGTGAAAAAAGTACGGAGCAAGAATGAGAGATAGAGGGCAAGTGTAAGGGATAGAGTGAGAGGGGGAGATAGAGGGAAAGAGTGAGAGAGATTGAAGAGAGAGAGGGAGTGATAAAGGGAGAGAGAGAGAGAGAGAGAGAGAGAGAGAGAATGATTTAAGAGACATATAGGAATTGAGAGAGCGCAAAAGATAGTGAGCAATATTTTAGATAAGGAGGGAGATTAAGAGAATGTGTGAGAAGGAATGAGAGGGAGAGAGAAGGAGGGAGATTAAGATAGGGAGTGGGAGGGGGAAGCAGAAGGGAGAGAATGATAGAGAAATGATGAGAGAGAGAAAATGGTAGGGGAAGAGTGAGAGAGAAATTGAAAAAAAGTTAGTGAGAGAAGAGAGAGCAATGGAGAGGGAAAAAGAAAGAGCAATAGAGAAAAGGAGAGTGAGGGAGAAGGAGTGAATTAGTGAGAACAACAGAAGTGAGAGAGTGGAGTAAAGTGAGTAAAGTGAGAGAAACGAGGGTGATATAACAAAAAGCAATAGAGAGACAGAGAGGTGATAATAGAGAGCAAGAAAGAAATCAAGAGAGATGAAATAGAGAGAGAAAGAGAGCAAAAGAGGGATTGAAGAGTGAGCGGGAGGGAGAGGAGAGAGGGTGAGACAGAAATAGAGGGAGAAGAGAGACTGAGGGAAGATAGATGAGAATAAAGAGTGAAGGGAGCATCGGAGATAAAAAAAATATAGGGAAGAGAGACTGAGAAAGTTAAAGAGAGGGAGATAGAATAATAGAGAAGAGGATAGAGAGTGAAGGGAGAAAGATGAAGCGAAGGAAAGAGAGGAGATATTGAGCGAGAAAGAATAAGATAGTGAGAGAGAGTGAGATAGAGTGAAGGGAGCTAAAGAGGGTGAGCGAAAGAGATTGAGAAAGTGAGAGAGCATATGAGTGTATGAGATGGAGAGAAGTGTGAGCAACATACGAAGACCTAGAGAGGGTAATAATTAGGAAGTGAGAATGATAGAGGAAGAGATTGAGAGCGATAAAGAGAACAAGAGTGGGAGAGGGTGAATGAGATCTAGAGAAATAGAGGAAAAGAGAGTGAGGGAAAGAAGAGGATATAAGAAAGGGAATGAGAGACGGACAAAGGAGAAGAAAAGATATTAGGAGGGTGAAAATGGAGAAAAAGTGTGAGTTAGGAAGGGAGGAAGTGAAGAGAGAGATAGAGAGCATGAGAATGAAGGAGAAAGTTAGGAAAGGAGCAAGAGAGATATATAGATAAGAGGAAAAGAGTGGGAACAAGAGTCATGAAAAGATAGTGAGAGATAGAGGAGGTAGAGAGAGGGAAGGAGAGGGTGAGGGAAAGAGAGAGAGAAGTGTGAGAGAATGTGAGAATTAATACGCTAGAAGACAAAGGATACACGAGAAGGATGATAGTTGGAGCGAGAGAGAGAGTACATGTGAGAGATAATGGGAGAGAAAGATTGAGCAAAAAGAGAGACTGTGTGTGTGAGAGAGAGGAAGAGAGCAAGAGAGAAACATTAGAGAAAGAGTTAGAGAAGTATAAGCAACAAAGAAGAAAGGGAGAGAACAAATAGTGAGAATGCAAGAGGAAGGGAGCGAAGGAGGAAGGGTATGAGAGAGAAAGAGAGTGAGCAAGAGAATGTGAGGGAGGCAGAATAAGAAAAATGGGAGAGAGAGTGTGTGTGATAGAAAGATGGAGAGTGAGGGACAGCCAAAAAGGGAAAGTGGGAGAGAGTGTGAGAAAGAGAGATGAAGCGAGTGATGAAGTAAGAGTATAGTGAGGGAGCAAGGAGGGGAGAAAGTGATAAAGCGAGAGAGAAATAGAGAAAGAATACGGAGTGAGGTAAGAGATGGCAAGAGAAAGGGAGCCAGAGAGGCAAAGAGAGCAAAAAAGGAGGGAGGAAGGGAGGGAGGGAGGGAGATAAAGTGATAAGCAATCAAAGAAAAGAGTGGGATGGGAGGGAGAAGAGAGAGAAGAGAGAGAATGAGAGGAAGGGAGAGAGTTAGAGTGATGGATACAGAAGACAGAGTGAGTAAAGAGAGAGTACAGAGATTAAGTGAGAGAATCATAATAGAGAGTGACACATAGTGAGAAAGGCAGAGGCGGGAAAGAGAGAGATAGCAGGCAAGAAAGAGAACTGGGGAGATAGATGGAGAGAGTTAGAGAGACTGAATCGAGATAGGAAGTGACAAAGGGGAGAGAAAGAAAGATTTAAGAGAAATAGGAAGCGAGAACAAAAGGTAGCGAAGAAGAATGAGTTAGGGAGGGAGATTAAAAGAACGAGTGAGAGCGAAAGGAGAGAGGAGATGGAGAGGGAGAGAGATTGACATAAAGAGTTGGAGGGAGGGATGCGACAGGGGGATAATAAGGGAGAAAGGATGAGAGAGTGTGAGAGAATGGGAGAGAAAGAGAGAGAGAAGTAGAGAAAAGAAAAAGTGAGAGAGAGCAACAGAGAGGGAGTGAGAGAGAGCAATAAGGAAAATGAGAGGGAGGGAGAGGGAGTCAATGAGTGAGTTTGATATGAGTGAGAGAAAAGAGTGAAGTATGGAGAGAGCGAGAAAGAGAGGGATTGGGTGAATGAAAGTGAGAGAATAGAAGTCAGCATAAGAGAGAGATATAATAATAGAGAGTGTGAGAGAGAGAATGGGTTGTAAAGAGAAAGAAATAGAGATATAGAGGGACCTACTCCCTCTCTTTATCTCTTTCACACTCTTGATTTTGTCTTCCGCTTTCTCTTCCCCACTCCCTTTCTCTCTTCAATCTCTCTTTCTCTTCCTCACTCTCTTCTTGTGTCTTTCACACTCCCCACTCCCCGTAACTTCCACTAACTCACTTTCTCTCTCTAGCTTCCCCCTCTCAACTATCTCTCTCACACACGCAAATACAATCTAACTCCTCTTTCTTTCTCCCTTTCCCACACCTCTCCTACTTTTATCCAGCCCCTTCTCCCTCCCCTCCTCTCTCTCTTTTCCATGCTTTCTCCCTCTCTCTCTTTCTCTATCTTTCTCTTTATTCTCTTGCTCTCCATGGCGTCCTCCCTATTGTTCTTTCAACCTGATACCTTCTCTCACTTTTATCTCTCTCAATCTCTTTAGTTATCTTCTTTGCTCTATTTTTATCTCCAAGCTCTACATTTTCTTCTTGCTTTTATTCCTCTCTCCTCTTTATCTTTCTCCTTTCTCTCTCTCACTCCCTCTCCCACAATATCTTCTCACTATCCCTCCCTCTCGCTCTTCCTTTCTAGACCTTTCTCATAATCTATATGTATATATATTCTCTCTCTCTCTCTCTCTCTCAAAATATCTCTGTTACACTATTTTTTTTTTCACCAACTATTCTATTCCTCTCGTATTTTGTTATCTCTTTTATTACTTTTATTATGATGGTCTCTTGTCTCTGATTGTTTTACTCACTATCGCCCATAAA
>JAKZJZ010001752.1:0-24989 GCA_022702705.1 Papilionanthe hookeriana x Papilionanthe teres
AAGAGAGGGAGGGAGCGATAGAAGGAGAGAGAGTGAGATAGAAATTGGAAAGGAAAGTGAGAAAAAGAGGGAGATGGAGATAAAAAGGTAGAGTGAGGGGCATATAGAGTGAGTGAGTGAGAGAGAGAGAGAGAGAAAAAAGAGGGTGACAAAGCGAGGGAATACGAGTGAGATTAAAATTTAATAGAGAGAAGGAGAGAGAAAGGGAGAGGGAAGAGATATTGAGGGAATCGAAAGGGAGTGAATGAAGCAAGAGAGGGAGCAAGCGAGAATGTTTGTGGGAGATAGTGCTGAGAAAAAAATTAAAAAAGAGAGGCCAACAAAATACAAAGAGAGACAACAAGTGAGATAGAGAGAGAGGGAGAGAGATAAATTTATGTGAGAGAGAGTGATGGGGGGAGAGAGCAAGAGAGAGAAATAGAGAGAGAAGTGAGTGAAGGGGATGATAGAGCAAGAGGGGGTGAGTGAGAGGGAGAGAGGGAGGGTGATGACGAGAATGAATGTGAAAGAGAGAGCAAGAGAGATAGATGGAAAGGTTGAGAGGAAGTGCATGGGTGCGATAGATGGAAAGAATAACCTATGCGTGTGAGAGAGGGGAAGGAGAGAGAGCAATAGAGAGTAGGTGATAGAGGAAGAGAGAGTGAGAGGAGAGGGACAAAAGATTGACGATGACAAGGAGAGTAAGAGAATGAGTGAGAGATAGTATGAGAATTGAGAGAATATGTGTGAGGGAGGGAAGGTGAGAGAGAATGAAAGATAGAGGGAGAGATAGAGGGAGAGAAAGTGTACGTAAAGAGTGAAAAGAGAGGGAGATAGAAGAAAGAGCAAGAGAGAGATAGAGAGAGGGAAAAAAGAGCAAACAAAAAACAAAGAGAGATGAAATAGAGAGTGAGAAAGAGAGAGCAAGAGAGGGATAAAACATAGGGATTGAAGAGGGAGCGGGAGGAAAAGAGGGTAAGCTAGAATAGAGAGAGAAGAGAGATTCAGGGAAGATAGAGCCAAAGATAGTGAGTGAGTGGCAGAGAGGGAGATGTAGAGCGAGATATGGAGAGAGTGGGAGGGCAAGAGGGTGAGTGAGAGAGACTGCATAAATGATTGAGTGAGGGATGAAGATAGTGATAGATAGTTGGAGAGAAATAGTGAGTAAAGTGATAAGAGAGTGATGAAAGAGAGCAATAGAGAGCGTGAGAGAGAAAGTGAGAGAGAGAAATAGAGAAAGAATATAGTGATAAAACATAAACAGAGAAAATGGCGAGAGAGTGTGAATGAGAGAGGTCGACGAAGGGAGTTAGAGGAATGGAAGAGAGTGGAAATGAAAGAGGAAAAGAGAGTGAGAGAGAAGAGTGAGTGAAGGAAGAAATAGAGATAGAGTGAAAGAATGGACAGATGGGTAGAGAATAAGGCTCAGTGGGAGAGAGAGGGGGTGAACTGGAAGAGAGTGAGAGGGAGAGAGGGGGAGAGAGTGTGAGACAGAGAAATAAGAATGAGAAAGGTAGAGAGTGGGAGGTAGATAAAGAAATAAGAGAGCTGGGGAGAGAGGGAGAGAGATTGAGAGGAGAGTGAGGAGAGAGAGCAATAGAAGGATAGAGGAAATGAGGTAGTAAGAGTGAGAGTGAAACCAAAGAGAGAGGAAGAGAAGCTAGAAATGGAGAGAGACGGAGAGAAATAGAGAGTAAGGGAAGAGTGAGTGGAAGAGAGGGAAAGAGCGAGCGAGCGAGAGGGGGAGATAAGGAGAGCAGGAGAAAGAGAGGGATGAAGGGAGTGAAAGTGGGAGGGAAAGCGAGAGAGGCTCAGTGAAGGATAAAGAGAGCATCAAAAGAGAACATAAGAGAGAGTGAGAGAGACATAAATAGAGGTGGAAAAGTGAGAGAGAGAGAGAGAGGAAGAGAGTGAGTGAGAAAGAGAGATAAAAGGAGGTAGTGAGAGGGTTTAAAGAGAGATAGTGGGAAAGAGAAAGGAAGAGAGAGTGAGAAGTGAGACTAAGGGAAGCTAAGAGTGAGTGAGGGATATGAAGTAAGGGAGAATGGGACAATATAGAGTGAGGGAGAGAGCAAGAAAGAGAGGGATAATGGTAAGGAGAGGGAAGGAGGTAGAGAAGTGAGAAAATGAGAGAGGGGGGATGGAAGCAAGAGAGAACAGAGAGAGATAGTGGGAGATTAAGCGAGAGAAAATTAATAGAAAAGACAGAAGAGAGAGCAACAAAGTATAGTGAAAAAGAAAGTATAAGATAGAAAAAGACAATAGAGAGTGAGAAAGCATAATAGAGATGGAGTGAGAGAGGGAGATGAGAGTGTGAGAGAGAAAAAGAAAAATAGTAACAGAGAGTGAGATACAACGTAAGAAATGGAGCTAAAGAGGGTGAGATGGAGAGAGATTAAAAGAGCGAGAGAGTGTATGAGTGTATGGGATGGAGAGAGAGAAGAGTGAGTTACGCAAGGGAGATCTAGAGAGGGCGCTAATGAGGCATTGGGAATGATAGAGGGAGAGAGTGAGAGTGTTAAAGAGTACATTAGTGAGAGAGTGTAGGAGATCCGAAGAAAAATAGGAAAAGAGAGTGAGGGAGAGAAGAGGATATAAAGAAAGGAAAGAGAGAGAAAGACATGAGAGAAAGAAAGATACTAGGAGGGTGTGAAGGGAGAGAGAGTGTGAGCAAGGGTTGGAGGAAGAGAAGAGAGAGATAGAGACAAAACAGTGAGGGAGAAATCAAGAGAGATATAAGATAGAGGGAGAGAGTGAGAACTCTAGTAAGGAAAGGCGAGTTAGAGAAAGAGGAGATAGAGAGAGGGAGGGAGAGAGGGAGAGAACGAGACAAGTATGTGAGAATGTGATAAATAATGAGAAAGAAGTGTGAGGGATTGGGAGAGATAAAAGTTGGAGAGTGAGAAAGAGGGTGTGTATGAGTCTGAGAGAGTGAAAAAAATTTAAAGAGAAAAAGGGAGAGAGATTGAGAGGAAGAGAGTGTATGAGTGTGCAAGATGGAGAGAAAAGAGTGAGCTTCATAAGGGAGACCTAGAGAGGGCAAGTTGAGGGAGTGAGAAAGATAAAGGGAGAGGGTGAGACTGATAAAGAGAACAAGGGTGAGAGGATGAAGGAGATCTAGAGAGAAAAACACATAATCTCTTATTTTCTCTCTTCATCCATCGTTCCCCCTCTCCCACTTTTTAACCTTCACTCACTCTCACACACTCTCTTTCCTTCCCTCTATCTCTCAATCTCTTCTCCTTCCCCTCAATCTTTCCCTCTCTCTTTTCCTCCCCCTCGTTATCTATTCCCCACTCCCTCTCTCTTTCATTCTCTTTCTTTTCCTCACACTCTACCTTTTTCACTCTCTTTATTTTCCTCGCTCCTTATTTCTCTTTCATTATCTTCCTTCATTCTTTCTTCTCCTACTTCTCTCACTCTCTCTATCTCTGTCTCTCCCTCTCTTAAATCTCTCTCACTCCCCCTCTCTATTTTCACACTTTATTCCTTATAGTTCTTGCTCCCACTTCTATAACCCCGTTTTCCATTACACTCACTCACACACAAACACTCCCTCACTTGCTCTCTCTCTCTCTCAAACCCACTCTCATTGTCTCTCTTGCTCCTTCTATTTGCTCTCCTTCCTTCGTTCTCTCTCTTTTTGCTCCATCTCTCTATTCTATTTCATTCTAACTTCTACTCCCTCACTCTCTCTCTTTCTCATGCTCTATTCTCTCATTCTCTTTCTTTTGTTAATCACTCTTCTTTCTCTCCTCTCACTCTCTCTTCCTTTATCCCATTCTCTCTTGCTCTCTCTCTCCCTCCTTCCCCTTCTCTCTCACTTGTCCCTCTCCCTCAAACAAATGATCTCTCTTTCTGTCCCTCTATCCATCCCATGGACTTCCCTTCAACGTTTCCATCTCTCTCATTCATTCTCCTCTTCACCATCCCTCTCTCCCTGTCACTCACTCCCTCTTTTTCTATCTTTCCCCACTCTATTCTCTCTTTATTTCTCTCTCCCTCCCTCCATCACTCGTCATCTCATATAAATCTCTTTCACTCTCTCTCTCATTCTCACTCTTTGTCGTCTGTCTCTTACTTTGTATTTTGTTCGTCTCTCTTCTCTGTCTTTTTCAGACACACTATCCCCACAAACATTTTCTCTTGCTTTCTTTCACTTCTTCTCACTTCCTCTCTCATTCCTCAAAATCTCTTCCAACCCCCTTTTCTCTCTTCTTCTCTCTATTAGATTTCACTCTCACACTTACTCCCTCTCTTTCTTACCCTCTTATCTTTGTCTTTGTTTCTCTCTCGCTCTCTCTCCACCTCACTCCACCTCTCTATATTCGTCTCCTTCTTTCTCTCACTCTCTTCTCTCTCACTCTCTCTCCTTCTGTCGCTCCCTCCCTCTCTTCAACTTAGCTCACTCCCCTCCCTTCTTCTATCTTTCTCATTCTTTGTTATCTTTCTCAATTACTCTTTGTACTACTACTCCATCTTCTCTCACTACTTCTCTTAGTCTATCCTCCCACTCTTTCTCCTTTATCCTCCTAACCTCCCTCCCTCCCTCGGTCACACTTTCCTCTTTCTCTCTATATCGCACTTTTTCTCCCTCCCTCGCTCCCTTTACAACTCTTCTCTCACTTTTTATCATCCATTCTTCTGCTTTCCCTCTCTCTCCCCTTCTCATTCACTATCTCTTGCTCCATCTTCCAGCACTCTCTATTTCTCTCACACTCTCTCCCTCTCTTGCTCCCTCTCTCTCTTCAATCTTTCTAACAACCTCCTTCTATCTCTTCATTTCTTTCTTTTTACCACTCATGCTCTCTCTCAGACTCTCTATTATATCTTTCTATATTTCTCCCGCTCTATTTCTCTCAATATCTTCCTTCTCTCTCTTTCTCTCACTCTCTCTTGCTCTCCCTCACTCCCACTCTCTCGCTTACTCTTTCTCTTTCTCTATCCCACATTGTCTCTCTCCATCTCTACTGCTTCAATCCCTCACACTATCTCTTTCTATCTTTTCTCTCCCTTCCTCCCCTCCTCCCTTAATTTGTCCCTCCTCCCTCTCCTTCCCTATCTCTCTCTCTTACTCTCTCTCTCTTTCCATTCTTGTATTCTCTCTATCTCTTTACCTCTCACTCACTCTCTTACCCTTCATCCCTCAGGCTCTCTTCTCTCTTTGTTTCCTTTTCACTCTCAATCACTTTCTCTCTACTGCTCTCTATAAACCATCTCACTCCATCACTCTCTCTCTTTCTTGCTCACTCCATCACTCTCTCTCTCACCTTCTATTCCATCTCTTCTTATCTCTCTATCTCTCTCTCACTCTCTCTTCTATCTCACTCTCTCTTCTGACACATTTTATCCCTCACTACCTCTTCTTCGCTCCCTACATCCCTCTCATTCTCCACTAAAATTATCTCTCTCTTGCACCCTATTTCACTCGCTCAATCTTTCACTCTCTCATGCTCTCTCTTCACTCAGTCTTTCTTTATTTCTCTCTGACACTCTCTCCCTTTCTCACTCCCTCTTTCTCCTTCTTCCATTTCAAGATCACTCTTTCTCCCTCCTCCCACTGTCTTCCTCGCTCCATGTTTACTCTCTCTCACTTAGTCTCTATTTTATCATCTCTCTTTTGTCTTTACGTTCTATCTTTATCCACCTCTCTATTGCTTCCTTGCCTCCCTTCCTCTCTCTTCCTCTCTTGCTCTCATTCTCTCACGACACACTCTTTCCCTCTCTCACTCTTACTCACATCCTCTTCATCCCCCTCTATTTAAATCTCATGTTCTACTCCCTCACTCCCTCTCACTCACTCTCTTTTTATATCTTCCCTCACACTTTTCTTTCATGCTACTTCCACCTCTCTCTTTCTCACACTCTCCCTTTCGCTCTTTTCTTATTGTTTTATCACTTTTCTTTTCTCCATTGCTCTCTATTACACAGACACTCTCTTATTCTCTCTTTCTATCACTAATCCTTATCTCTTTACCCACTTTTTCTCTCCAACCAACCTTCACTCTCTGCCTCTTTCATGACTTCACTCTCTCTCTATCTCCCTCTCATTCTCACACTCTCTGCATATTTCCCTCAAAATCTTCCTCTCTGCACCTCTCACTGACTATATTTTGCTCGATCATCTCTAAGTCCCTCTTCTTTCTCACTCTCCCTCTCTCCCACTTTCTCTCTCCTTTCCTAATTCACTCTTCAATCCCTATCTTTACTCATTCTTTTGTTCTCTCTCTCATTGTCTATTTTTCACCTCTCTTTATTGTTTTCTTGCTCTCTTTTGCTCCCACTCTATCTCTCTCTTGCTCTTTCTTCTATCACCCTCTATTCTCTCTCTTTACTCTCTCCATCTCTACCTCTATCTCACATTTTCTCACTCTCCCTCCCTCACACACTAACTCTCAGTTTCTCTCACATATTGCTCTCTCCCTCATATCCATCTCTTTGTTTCTTATTTTATCTCATCGATCTCTCTTTCCTCCTTGATCCTTCCCTCTTTCAATCCCCACTTCCTTCTCTTTCTCGCTCTTTCCCTATCTTACTCCTCTCTCTCACTCCTATTGCACTCACTCATTGACTCCCTCTCCCTCTATCTCATTTTCTCTATCGCTCTCTCTCACTCCCTCTCTTTCTCTCTCCTCTCACTTTCTCTTTTCTCTACTTCTCACTCACTCTTCTTCTCCCATTCTCTTGCTCTCTCTCATCCTTTCTCCCTTATTATCTCCCTCCACATCCCTCTCTCCCACTCTCTCTATGTCAATCTCTCTATCTCTATCTCCTCTTTTTTCCTTCCCACTCGTTCTCTTAATCTCCCTCCCTATCTCAATCTTGCTCACTATCTTTTGCTCTCTCTTCCTCTCTCGCTTCCTATCTCTCTCTTAAATCTTTCTCTCTCTCTCTCTCTCCCTCTTTCACTCCCTCTCTATTCAGTCTCTCTAACTCTCTCCATATATATCTCCCCTTTTTTCACCCTTTCCCTCTATCTCTCTTTTTCTTGCTCTCCCCTTTCCACTATGTCTCACACTCTATTATGCTTCATTCTCTTGCTCTTGAGCTCTCTCTTACTCTTTGTTCGCTCTCTTTACTCACTCTTTATCACCCTATATCCATCACTCGAACTCTCACCCTTCCTCTTATTCTCACTTCCTGCATTCCTTTCTCTTAACCTCATATCTTCTCTTACTTACTCTCTGTCAATCTCTTTAGCTCCCTTTCTTGCTCTTCCCCACTCTCTTTTCTCCATTTCTGATTACTATTTTTCTATCTCTCCTCTTTCTGTTACTCTTGTCTCCCCCTCCTCCCTCACACTCTCTCCCTTTCCATTCTCATAATATATTTTTCTCTCTTGTCCCTCTCTCTTATTCCCGCTCTTATGTCCTCTTCTCTCTCTCCCTCTTCTCCTATTTCTCTCACTCTCATTCTCTTTATCACACTTTTTCTCCCTCTATCTTTCTCACTCCCTCATTCTTGCCCTCTCTAGGTCACCCTTATGTAGCTATCTTCTCTCTCCATTTCACTTTCTCTCGAGCTCTACACACACTCATTCACTCTATCACACTCTCTCGCTCTCTCAATTTCTCTCCCTCTCACCCTCTTAAGCTCAATTTCTTGATCTCTATCTCGATTTCTCTTACCATCTTGCTCTTTCTCTTGCACTCTTTCTCACTCCATTGCTGCATGTTCTCCCTTCTCTCTATCCTCATCTCTATTATTTGCTCTGCCTCGCTCTCTCTTTGTTGCACTCTATTTTTTTATCTCATGCTCTCTTTTGCTCTCTTCATTGTTACTGTCACTTCTCTCATTCATCTCTCTTTCACCCCCTCTATCCCTCACTCTCTCTCCATCTCTATTGCTTCCATCCCTCCCACTATCTCTTTCTTTCTCTTCCCTCCCTTACTTCCTCCCTCACTTCCTCCTCCCTCCCTCTCCTTCCCCATCTTCCTCTCAGTCTCCCTCTCCATCTCCCTCACTCGCTCTCTCTCTCTCTCTTGTCATTTTCCTATTCTCCCTATCTCTTTACTTCTCACTCTCTCTTACTCAAACTTCTCTTCTCTCTCTGTTTTCATTTCACTCTTTTTCACTTTCTCTCTACGTTCTCTCTTTAATCCATCTCATTCCCTCCCTCTATCTCTTATTCTCACTCATTCCATCCCTCTCTGTCTCACACCCACTATTCCATCTCTCTTTATCTTTCTATCTCTCTCACACTCTCTTCTATCTCTCTCTCTCTCTCTCTTAACACTTTTTATCCCTCACTACCTCTCGTTCACTCTCCTTCCCTATTTCACTCCCGACATCCCTCTCTTTCTCTGCTCTCCTTATCTCTCACTTGCTCCCAATCTCGCTTACTCACTCTCTCCCTCTCCCATGCTCTCTCTTCCCTCACTCTTTCTTTATTTCTCTCTGACATTCTCCCTTTCTCGCTCCATCTTTCTCTCTCTTCCATTTTACTATCCCACTTACTCCCTCCCTCCACTCTCTTTCTCGCTGCACGTTCACTCTCCCACACTTACTCTCTATTATGTTGCTCTCTCTTCTCTCTCTTTCCAATATTTATCCCCCTCTCTCCCCTCCATATTGCTTCTGTGCCTCCCTTCTTCTCTCTTCCTCTCTCTCTCTCTCTCTCTCTCTCCCTCTCACTCACTTCTTCTTTATCCCCTCTCTTTCAATCTCATGCTCTACTCCATCTCGCTCACTGTCTTCCCTCACTCTGTCTTCTTTCATACTCCCTCAACGTCGCTCACTTCCACTCTCTTCAATCACTAACACCCCTTCTCTCTATCTCTCGCATTCCGACTCTCCCCGTCTCTAACTCTTTTCTCTATGCTTTATCACTTAACTTTCTCTATTTCTCTCTCTAACACTGCCACTCTCACTCTCTCCCTCTCTCACTAGTTTCTCTAAGTTTTTTTCCTCTCCATTCTAAGAGAGAGGGAGTAAAGATAGGGATTGAATAGCGAATGTGAGGGAGAGAGTAAGGCAGAATAGATAGAAAAGAGAGACTCAAGGAAGATGGAGAAAAAGATAGTGAGTGAGAGGTGGAAAGAGGGAGATATTGTTGGGAGATAAGGTGAGAGAGGGAGGGAGAGAGGGAGATTGAGAGAGAGACTAAATTAATGAAAGAGCGAGAGAGGGAAAGAGGAAGAGAGTGAAAGATGGTTGGAGAGAAAGAGTGAGTAAAGAGATAATAGAGTGATGAAAGAGAGCAATAAAGATGGTTTGTGAGAGGGAAAGAGAAAAAGCAATGGAGAAAGAAAAAGTAATAAAGCATAAACAGAGAAAAGAGTGAGAGAGGGAGAGAGTGATGAAGATATAAAATGACATAGATGGAGGGAGTGAGAGTGAGAGATAGAGGAAAAGAGAGTGAAGGAAGATATAGAGAGAGTGAGAGAGAGGGAGAGTGGGTAGAGAATGAGATTTGGTGGGAGAGAGGGGGATGAATTTGAAGAGAGTGAGAGGGGCAGAGTGTTTGAGAGAGAAAGAAGAGCGAGAGAGGGAGAGGGAGGTAGGGAGGGAAGGAGGCAAGAGAGTGTGGGAGAGACAAAGTGAGAATGAGTGAGGTATAAAGTGAGGGAGAACGGGAGAATATAGAGTGAGGGAGGGAGCAAGAAAGGGAGGGATAAAGGTAAGGAGAGGGAGGGAGGTAGAGAATTGAGAAAATGAGAGTGGGTGGAAGCGAGAGAGAGAGAGAGAGAGGAGATAGAGTGGGGGATAGAGCAAGATAAAAGTAAATGAAAAGTGAGAAGAGAGAAAAACAAAGTTGAGAGTAAAAGGGAGTATAAGAAAGAAAAAGAGAATAGAGAGTGAGAAAGAGAGAGTGACATCATAAAAGAGAAGGGTATATAGAGAGAAGACAGATAGATGACGTAAGGGAGGGAGAGGAGAGAGAAAAAACAAACTGTAACAGAGGGTGAGAGGGAGAGAGATTAAGAGAGAGTGAGAGAGTATATGAGTGTGTCAAATGGAGAGAGAAGAGTGAGCTACATAAGAGAGACTTAGAGAGGGCATGAATGAGGGTGGGAGAATAATGGAGAGATGGAGAGCGTTAAAGAGCTAGAGAGAAATTTGAAAAGAGAGTGAGGGAGAGAAGAGGATATAAGGAAGGGAAAGAAAGAGAGGGTCAAGAGAGAAAAAAGATGCTAAGCGGGTGGGAACGGAGAGAGTGTGAGCAAGGGTGGAAGGAAGAGAAGAGATAGATTGAGAGCGGGAGAATGAAAGAGAGTGAGGGAGGGATTAAGAGAGATATACACATAGAGAGGGAGAGAGTGAGAACAAGAGTAAGGAAAGGAGAGTGAGAGAAAGAAGAAATAGTGAGAGAGGGAGAGGGGAGAGAGCAAGGGAAGTGTGAGAGAATGTGAGAAACAATGAGAACGAAGAGAGAGGGATTGGGAGAGATAAAAGTTGGAGAGTGAGAGAGAGTGTGTGTTTATATGTGAGAGAGTGAAATAGATCTAAAGAGAATAAGCGACAAAGATTAGAGAAGGAGAGAGTGTATGTGTGTTTAGGATGGAGAGAGAGAAGAGTGAGCTACATATGGGAGGCCAAAGGAGGGCAAGGTTGAGGGAGTGAGAAAGATAAAGGGAGAGAATGAGACTGAGAAATTGAACAAGTGTGAGAGAGTGAAAGAGATCTAAACAGAAAGAGGAAAGAATGTGTGAGAGAGAAGAGGATATAAGAGATGGAAGAAAAGAGTGGGACTGAAGAGAAAAAGATATTAATAAGGTGGGAAGTGATAGATAGTGTGAGGGAAGGGAGGGAGGGAGATAAGAGAGAGATAGAGAATGAGAGAATGAAGGAGAGTGTGAGGGAGCAAGGGAAGAGACAGCAAGATAGGGCAAGAAAGCGAGCTAAAGAGATTGAGAGAGAAAAGTGAGCGATGGTACGAGGTTGAAAGAAAGGGAGGGAGCGGTGGGAGGATGTGCTGGAGAGAGCAAGGAGATAAAGAGAGAATGAAGAGAGAGAGAGAGAGGGAGAGAGCGACATAATAGAGACCTATAGAGAGAATGGAAGGGAGAGCAAGCGAGAGAGAGAGAGAGAGAGAGAGAGAGAGAGAATCAAAGAGAAATAGATGGGGAGAGTGATGTTAAAATGATACGTGGAGAAAAAATGAATGTGAGAGAGAGAGAGAGAGATAAGAGAAGATATGAGAGGGAGGAGGGAGGGAGGAGGAAGGAATGCCAGAATGACAGAAAGAAGGAGAGAGAGAAAGATAGATGAGGAGGAAGGGAGGGAGTGTGAAAGATAGAGGGAAAGAAATGATAAAGAGAGAGGAAGAGAGGGGGAGGGAAAGAGAAAGAGAGAGGGAAGGATATGGGAGAGAAAGTGAAAGATGGTTTGATAGAGAAAGAGAGGGGAAGAAAGAGGGGGAGAGGAAGGAACAGATGGGAGAGAGAGAGAGAGACTGAGCACGTCTCTAAGAATGAAGTAGGCAAAGGAGGGATAAGAGAGGAGAAAGAGGGGATGAAGAGAGGAGAGAGAGCAGATAGAATAAAGGGTGAGGGAGAAAGATGGAGAGTGATAGAGGGGTAGAGAGGAAGGTAGAGAGTGTGATAGAGAGAGTGGAGAGGAGAGGGAGAAAGAGTGTGAAGCAGAATGAGAGAGAAGAGAGTATTTGTGTGTGTCTGAATAGGAGGGATGGAAGTGAGAGAGAGGGAGGTGAGAGAGTGAGAGGGAGAGGAGACAGACAGAGAGAAAGAGTCAAATAATGAAGAGGAATAAAATATATAGTAAGAAAGAGTGAGTGAATAATGAATGAAAGAGTGAGAGAGATGGAAGGCACAGAAGAGAATGAGTGAGAATGAGAGGGAGACGGTAGGGATGGGGAGATAGAGGGAGAGCGAGGGAGGGAAAGAGGGAGAGAAAGAAAGAGAGAGTGCATGTGTGTGAGAGAGAAAGGGAGAGAAGAGAGTGTGACAGATAGTGGGAGGGGGAGAGAGCGAGACAGGGAGAGTGAGAATTAGTGGTGAATAGATGGAGAGAAAGAGTAAGAGGATATGAGAATAGAATAACATAAGAGTGGAAGAGAGAGAAATAGAGAGAATAGAGAGTGAGAGAGGGAGAGGGCCCTAGTAAGAGTGAGATTTAAATTGAATAATGGGAGAGAGGAACCAAGAAATAGAGATAGAGAGAAAAGAGAGAGTAAGGATGGGAATAAATAGATAAATTAAAGAGAAAGAGACAAGAAGGAAGAGTGACAAGGAGAGAGGTGCTGTGAGAAAGTGAGTCATGAAGGGTTAGATTGAGAGAGAGTGAAAGAATAGATAGATAAATTGGTAGATAAAGATAGAGGAGATAGGAGCATGAGATAGAAGGGGAGAGAGAAAATAAAATAGTAAGAAAGAAATAGAGAGAGGGAATGGGAGAGAGCGATGGAGAAAATAAGAGGGAGGGAGGAAGATTGAGTGAGTAAGTGCAAGAGGAGAGAGAGGGGAGAGAGATAGGGAGAAAAGGAGAAGAGAGCAAAGGAGGGAGTGAAAGAGGATGGGATTGAGATAGAGAGGGGGAGTAAGATAATGCATGAGAAGGAGAGAAGGAGAGAGAGGAATATAGAGGGATAGAAAGAGTGAGTAAAAAGAGAAAAGAGAGGGAGATAGAAGAAAGAGCAAAAGAGAGCAAATAAACTACAAAAAGAGATGAAATAGAGAGAGAGTGAGATCATGAAAGGGAGTATGAGAGAGATTGAAGAGTGAGCCGGAGGGAGAGAGTGTAGGGAAGAAATAGAGAGATATGAGAGACTCAAAGAAGATAGAGCAAAAGAAAAAGGGCTTGTGAGCGAGATAGATATGGAAAGTGCGAGTGAGAATATAAAGTGTGAATGAGATAAACAGTGGGAGTAGGAATGAGGGTGAAGCAGAAGAGAGAGAGTGGGTGAAGAGAGAGAAAGAAAAAAAGTGCAAGAGAGACAATGATAGTTGGAGAAAGAAAGAGAGTTAGGGAGGGAGTTTGAGAGAGAGAGGGAGAGAAAGAAAGAGAGTGCAAGAGAGAGAGGGAGAGAAGCGAGTGAGGTAGTAAGAGTGAGAGTGAAATTAAAGAGAGTTAGGGAGCAAAGAGGGGAGAGAGTGACAAAGCGAGAAAGAAATATAGTAGGAATAGAGAGTAACGAAAGAAAGGATAAGAGAGAGGGAGCTAGAGAGAAAAAGAGAGAAAAAAGGTGAGAGGGAGGGAGGAAGGATACAATGTAATAAACAATGAGAGAGAAGAGGGGGTGAGAGAGAGAAGAGAGAGAATGAGAGGAAGGTTGAGAGATTTAGAGTGATGGATATAGGGAGATAAAGAATGAGTAAGGAGAGATAAAAGAGAGCAAGAGTGAGCCATAGAGAGAAACATAATAAAGAGTGAGAGATAGTGAGAAAGGGAGAGAGTGAGAAAGAAAGAGTTAGAGGGCAAGCTTAAAGGAGAGAGTGAGAAAGGGGGTGATAGAGGAAAGAGTTAGTGATCTCTCTCCCTCTCACCCTCTTAAGCTCCATTTCTCAATCTCTATCTCGCTCACTCTTACCATGATGCTCTTTCTCTTGCACTCCATCCTTTGTCTCCATTGTTGCATCTTCCTCTCCTCTCTCTATCCCCATCTCTTTTATTCTCTCTCCCTCGGTCTCAATTTCTTGCACTCTATTCTCTTTCTCTATATTATGCTCTTTTTTGTTCTCTCCATTGCTGCTCTCTCTTCTCTCTTTATCTCACTCTTTCTGTCCCGCTACCCCACACACTCTCACTCCCTCTCCCTCTCTATGCTTCCATCCCTCCCACTATCTCTTTCTCTCTCTTCTCTCCATCTCTCCTTTCCTCCCTCTACTTCTCCATCTCCCTCTCTGTCTCCCTCTCGCTCTTTCTCTCTAGCCATGATTTCATTCGCCCTATCTCTTTACCTCTCACTCAGTCTTTCTTACTAAATCTTCTCGCAATCTCTCTTCTATCTCTGTATCCTTTTCACACTCTCTATCAATTACTCTCTATTCTTCTCTCTTTAATCCATCTCATTCCCTATATCTCTTTCTAACTCCCTTTATCTCATCCCCATCTCTCTCTGTCTCTTTTCCTCTATCACTATAGATCTCTTTCATTATCCCACTCTAATTTTATTTATCACTCTCAATCTTTCTTACTCTCTCAATCTTATCCTCTTAGCCTTCTCTAGGACTCCCTTGTGTAGCTCACCCTTCTCTCTCCATCTCACTCACACTCTCTCTCGAGCTCTCACACACACTCATAAACTCTCTCACTCTCTCTCAATCTCACACACACTCATACACTCTCTCACTCTCTCTCAATCTCTCTCTCACTCTCACCCACATAAGCTCCAGACTCCCTCTCTCGCTCTCTTGCCTCTACCCATATCCTTCACACGTATTCTCTCTCTCGAACTTCAACTTTTAACTCTCTCAATGCCTCACTTTCTTTCTCATTGACATTCCCTAACATTTCTCTCTCTATTTCTCCCTCCCTCTGCCCTCCCTCTCATGTCTTCTGTATCTCTCACTCTATTTTCTTTACTCTTATTCTCATTCGCTTCCTCTTTATCTATATATCTCTCTCTTGATCCCTTCCTCACTCTCTCTTTCATTCTCTCGCGCTCACACTTCTCTGACTCTTTCACTTATGTTTTTTCTCACACTCTCTTCCTCACACACACACACAATCTCTCTTTATGGCTCAATCTTTCTCTACCTTATCCCCCACATGCATCCTCTATCTCGCTTTCCAACTTTTATCTTTCTCATTCCCACTTTCTTTTCAATCATTGTTTCTCACATTCTCTCACACTTCTCTATCACTTTAACTCTTCCTCCCTCCCTTCTCTATATCCTTTATCTCTCACTCTCTATTCCTTAATATGTTCTCACTCTCTTCCTCTCTATCTATATATCTCTTTTGATCCCTCCTCTCTCTCTCTCTCTTTCATTCTCTTTCTCTCTATCTCTCTTTTCTTCATCCCTTTCTCGCTCACACTCTCTCTCCCTTCTCTCCCACCTAATATGTTTTTTTCTCTCTTTCCCTCTCTCTTTCCCTTTCTTATATCCTATTCTCTCCCTCACTCTCCTTTCCTATATCTCTCAAGATCTATTTCACTCTCTAACTATTGTACTCTTTATCGCTCTCACTCACTCCCTTTATCATTCCCACTCCCCATTCATGCCCTATCTAGGTCTCCCTTTTTTCCTCCTTATCTCCCTCTCTGTCTCCCTCTCATTTGCTCCCATCCTCTCGCCATTCTGCTATTCTTCCCCTTTCTTTGCCCCTCACTTGCAAACTCTTACTCGATCTTCACACAGCCTTTCTGCTCACTCTCTCTCCTATTCACTCTATCTAACTTTCTCTTTCCTACTCTTTTACTTTCTTTCACTTCCTCTTACATCCACTTTTTTCCCTCAATATCTCTTCCCTCTCCCTTTTCTCTCCTTCTCTCGTAATATAATTTCACTTTTACTCTTACTCCCTCTCTTTCTCACCCACTTTTCTATGTCTCTCTCTCCCCCCATCACACAACCTATCTATCTCCATCTCCCTCTTTTCTCACTCTCTTCTCTCCCAAATACTCTATCACTCCCTCTGTCGCTCACTCCCTCCCTTAAACTTGGCCAACTCCCTTCTTCTCTCTTTATCACTCTTTGTTGTCTCTCTCTCTTACTCTTTGTACTCTTGCTCCCTCTTTTCACACTATTCTCTTCGTCCATCCTCCCACTCTCTCTCCTCTCTCACCCCTCCCTCCCTCCCACTCTTGCTCACACTTTCCTCTATCTCTCTCTCCCCCTTTCTCTTGTACTTTCTCCTCCCTTTACAACTCCTCTTTCTCAATATTTATCATCCATTCTTTTGCTCTCCCTCTCTTTCCCCTTCTTGCTCACTTGCTGTTGCTCTATCTTCCACCACTCTCTATTTCTCTCCCATACTCTCTCTCCCTCTGTTGCTCCCTCTCTCTCTTCAATATTTATCATAGCCTATCTCTATCTCTCTATTTCATTCTCTTTACCACACATGCTCTCGCTCAATCTTTATTATATATTTCTTTCTCGATCTTTCTATCTCTCTTATGTTGCCCTTTATTCTCTCTCCTTCTCAGACTCTATCCCTCACCGTCTTGCTCTCCCTCTCTCCCAATTTCTCTCTATTTCAATCCCATTCCCACCTCTCTCTCTGTCTTTCCCTCTTTCTGCCTCTTCTCTCTCTCATTATTTTTACTTTCTCTCACACATCTCTACCTCTCTCTCTCTCCCCCACTTTTATTCCCTCCCTCCCTCTATCCCTCTCTCCTTATATGTCTCACTCTCTTTACCTTACTCTTCTTCTCATTATCTCCCACCTTCTTAATATATCTTTCTCTCTCACTCTCTCGCTTACTCTCTTGCTATTTATTTTCTATCCCCCTATATCTTCAGCTCTCTACCTTCCACTCACTATCTTTTGCTCAATCTTCTCTGAGTCTCTCTTCTCTCTCTATTTCTACCTTACCCTCTCTCCCTCCCACTCAATCTTCAACACCTATCTTCACTCCCTCTCTTGATTTATCACTCTCTCACTTTCTATTTTATCTCTCATTGTTATTTCTTTTCTCTCTTTTGCCCCCTCTATATTTCTATCTTTCTCTTTCTTCTATCTCCCTCTCTTCTCTCTCCACTCACTCTTTCTCTCCCTCTATCTCTAACTCTCTCCCTCTCTCATACTCCCTCCCTCTCACACACTCTTTCAATTGCTCTCACATCTTGCTCTCTGCCCTCATATCTATCCCATTATTTATTCTTTTCTCTATAAATCCCTCTTTCCTCCTCAATTACTCCTGCTCTCGTCCATTCCTCTGACTCCCTCAGTCTAACTATCTCTTTCTTCTTCTCTCCCTCTCCTGCACTTTTCTCTGTTATGCATTATCACTTTTTTCCTCTATTGCTCTCTTTTTCTCTCTCACACACTCTCCATTGCTCTCTCTCATCAATCACTTATCACTTTACACACTTTTTCCCTTCAACCATCTCTCACTCTCTTCCTCTCCCCCTCTCCTTCTCTTTCATTAATTCAGTCTCTCTCTCTTTCTCCCTCTTGCCCTCCCTCTCTCTCCACATCTCCCTTTATAGAGGCTCTCTTCTCTCTATATTCCTACCTTACCCTACCCCACTCTCTCTCCCCTACCGTTTCAATCCCTATCTCATCCTCGCTCTTGCTCTCTCTCTCTCATTCCCACTCACTATTTGATCTCTCTTTGTTGTATTTTTGCTTCCTTTTACCCCCTTTCTGTCTCTCTATCTTTCCCTTTCTTTTATTTCCCTCTCTTCTCTCTCTCTTACTCACTCTTTCTCTCCCTCTATCTCTCACTCTGCCTCCCTCACACTATCTCTCAATTGCTATCACATCTTTCTCTTTCCCCTCATAGTCATCTCATTATTTCTTATTTTCTCTCATACATCTCTCATTCTTCCTCGATCACTCCCTCTTTCAATAACTCATTCCCTCTCTCTCTCCCTCTCTCCCTATCTCACTCTTCTCTCTATCTTCCGCTTCCACTAACACCTTCACTCCCTCTCCCTCCCTCTCATTTTCTTTATTGCTCTCTCTCATTCCCTCTCTCTTGCTCTCTCTTCTCTCACTTACACTTTTCTCTATTTCTCTCTCATTTTCCCTCTCCCACTCTTGCACTTTCTCTCATCCTTTTGCTCTCATTTTCTCCCTCCGCTGCCCTCCCTCCCACTCTCTCGATCTCAATCTCTCTTCTTCTCCATCTTCCTCTCTTCTTCTCTCCTTCTCACTCATTCTCTTACTCTCCCTTCCTATCTCCATATTGCTCACTATCTTTTCCTCTCTCTATTCCTCCCTCGCTTCCTCTCTCTCCCTCTTTAATCTTTCTTGCTCTCTGTCCCTCTCTCACTCCTCTCTCTCTCTTTAATCTCTCTCCTTATCTCCTTCTATGTCCCTCTTCCTCACTCTCTCCCTTACTCTTGCCCTCTATCTATCTCTTTTTCACCTTGTCTCTCACTTTCTCTTATGTTTCTCTCTCTCACTCTCTCACTCTATCTAGCTCTCTTTTCTCTCACTTTTCTCACTCTTTCTTCCTATATCTATCACTCTAACCCTGTCTTCCTTCCTCTCATTCTCTATCTTCTCTCTCACCCCTCTTCTCTGTCGTTGTTTCTCCCTTTCCCTCTTTCTTCACTCTTTGTTCTTTATTGTTTCTCTCTCTTTGTATCTCTCTCCATTCCTCTCTCCCTCACTCTCTTTAATTTGTCTCTCACTCTTACTCCCTCACTCACCTTCTCTCTCTTTCTCTTTTGTAGTCTCTCTCCCCTTCTCTCTCCTTTTATTTCTCTCACTTTCCCTCCCTAACTATCTCTCTTATGCTCCTTTTCTTTTACTCTCTCTTCGCCCACTCTCACTTCACCCACTCTCTCTTCAGGTTCACTCTCACTCATACTCCCTTTTTTTATCTCTTCAACGCTCTCTATCTCTCTTCTACTTTCTATCGCTATCTCACTCGCACACTTTATTCTCTATCAACTTCTCTCTTACTCTTCTCACTCATTCTCTTCCTCTAACCCCACTCTCTTTCTCTACTTCTCTCACTTCCCTCCTTCATCACTCTCTCTCACACTCTCTCCTACTTTCCCTTCGTGGCTATCTCTCTCCTCTCCATCTCCCTCTCATTCTCTCTCTCATTCTCTTATTCTTCCTCCCTCTCTCTATTCCTCACTCTCTCTTTTTTTATCTTGAGTCATTCTCCTTCTCTCCTTAAATCTCTCTCTCTCTCTCTCACTTCCTCCTTCATTCCCTTCCCCTCTTCTTCCTCTCCCTCCATCCCTCTTCTCTTTTTCTCTCTCGCTCTCTCCCTTTATGTTTAATCATCTATCTCTCCACCTCTTATTCTCACACTTTCTATCACTCTCTTTTCTTATCATGCTCTCTTACTCTCCCTCCTACTTTCTCTCTCTTACTCTCCCTCCCTCTTTCTCTTTATATATATCCTCTCACACTTTCTCTCCCCTACCCCCAACAACTCTCTCCCATTTCTCTTCTCTCTCTCTTACTCTGTCTCTTGAAGAGAGTTGGAGAAAAGGAGTAAGAGAGAGATAGTTAAGGAGGCAAAGTTAGAGAGATAAAAGGAGAGAGAAAGGGAGAGAGATTAAAATACAAAAAGAGAGAGAAGGCGAGGGAGTAAGTGTGAGAGACAAATTAGAGAGAGTAAGGGAGCTAAAAATGGAGAAAGAGAAAAAGCGAGAGAGAAATAGAGAAAGAGTGCAGAGTGAGGAGAGAGAGGGAAAGAGAAAAAAAGGGAAAAAATAATAAACGATGACAAAGAAGAGGGGGTGAGAGATAGAGAAGAGAGAGAATGTGAGGAAGGGAGAGAGAGAGTTAGATTGATAGATATAAGATGAAAGAGTGAGTGAAAACTTATTGGAGAGAGAGATGAAAGAGAGGGAAAGAGAGAGGGAGCTAGAGAGAAAAAAGAGCAAAAATGAAGAAGGGGGAGAAAGAGGGAGGGAAGGAGAGAAAGTAATAAACAATGATAGAGAAGAGCGGGCGAGAAAGAGAAAAGAGAATGAGCGGAAGGGAGAGAGAGTTAGAGTGATGGATATAGGAAGATAAGTAAAGAGAGAGAAAAGACATCAAAAGAGATCGAGAGAGAGAAACATAATAGAAAGTGAGAGATAGAGTAATAAAGGGATAGAGTGACAAAGAGAGTAATAGATGGCAATAGTAAGGGAGAGAGTGAGGAAGGGGGAGATAGAGGGAGTGAAGGAGAGAGATTGAAGAGAGGGAGGGAGTGAGAGATGGAGAGAGAGATAGGAAGAGAGAGAGGAAGGGAGACTAAGAGAATGAGTGAGAAGGAGAGAAGAAGAGAGGGAGATGGAGAAGGAGAGAGAGTGAGAGGGAGAGATATTGAGATAGAGAGAGTGAGAAAGAGGGTAATGGAGGGAGAGAATAGGAGAGAAAGAATGGGATAGAGAGAGAAAGGGAGAAGAATAGAGAGAAATAGAGAAAAGTGAGAGTAAGAGTCAGTGAGAGAGAGGGAATTAGAGAGCAATGGAGAAAACGAGAGGGAGGGAGAGGGAGTGAATTAGTGAGTCCCTTAATCTCTATCTCTTCTATTCCTCATCCCTTTTCTCTCTCATTGTTTATTACTTCCACACCTCTCCTTATTTCTCTCTCTATTCCCTCGCTTACCTCACACTCTATTTTTTCTCTATTTCTCTCTTTTTATCTCTCTCTTCTTCTTGGATCCCTCTCTTCAATTTCACTCTCATTTTTACTCCCTAACTTTCTTCTCTCTTTATTTTTCTCTTGCCATCTCTTCTCCCTTTTTCTCTCCCTCTCTCTTTGTCTCACTCCCTCCCTCCCAAACCCTCTTTAATTATCATTATTTTCTGCTCTCTCTTCCCTTGCCATCTCTCCCCTCCATTTCTCTCTAACACTTTACCTTTCTCATTCACTCTTCCTATTTCTTTAGTTTCACTCACACACACACTCCCTCATTTCCTCTCCTTCTCTCTCCATGTTTACTCTCCATCACTTACTCTCTCTTTTATAGCGCTCGCTCCTCTCTCTCCTCTCAATCTCTCTCTTCCACTCTTCCCCACTCCCTTCATTCCTTCCCTTCCTTCCTCTCCCTCTCTCGCTCTCTCTTTCTCTCTCACACACACTCTCCTCTCTCTCCCTCTCACTCTCTTCCAATTCACTTCCCATCTCTCCCACTAAATCTCATTTTGTACCTCCTCTCTCCATCTCTCTGACTCTCTCTCCATATCTTTCTTCACTCTATCTTCCTCTCTCACTTCCACTTTCTTCCATCTCTCTGAGTCCCTCCATCATTCTCTCTTCCTCACTCTCTTTCTCTCTCACTCTTTCTCAATTTATACTTTATCACTTTTTCTTTCTCTATTGTTCTCTTCTTGCTCTCTTTGACACATAATCTCTTGCACTTTTTTATCACTCTCTTATCACTTTACTCACACTTTCTCTCCAATTATCTCTCTCTTCCTCCCTCACTCTTTCCCTTTTTCATTAATTTAATCTCTCGCTGTGTCTTTTCTCCCTCCCTCTCTAGTTCTATCTACCTCTCACTCACTATCATTTACTCTACATTCACAGAGTCTCTCTTCTCTCTCGATTTCTGCCTTACCCTTTCTCCTTGTCTCCCTTCACTCACTCTTCAATCCCTATCTTATCTCGTTCTCTTGCTCTCTCTCACACTCGTTTCTTCTCTCTGTATTATTCCCTTGATATTTCTTCTATCTGCCTCTCTCCCCTCACTTTACTCACTCTTTCTCTCCCTCTATCTATCACACACTCTCTCACACTCCCTCCCTCACAAACAATTTCTCAATTGCTCTCACATCTTGCTATCTCTATCATACCTATCTCATTATTTACTATTTTCTCTCATACATCTCTCCTTCCTGCTCGATACCTCCCTTTTTCAATCCAACCCTCCCTCTCTCTCTCTTCTCTTGTACACACTTGTTCGCTCCCTATCTTTCCCTCTCATTTTCTTATAACTCTCTCTCATTCCCTCTCTCATGCTCTCTTTTCTCTCACTTTCATTTTTCTCTATTTGTCTCTTGCTCTTCCTCTCCCTTTCTCTCGCCCTCTCTCTCGTCCCCTCTCTCTCATTCTCTCCCTCTGCTACCCTCCCTTCCATGTTCTCTATCTCAATCCCACTCCCTCTTTCTCCCTCACTCCCTCTCCATCTCCCCCTCTCATTCTCTCCTTTTAACTCATTCCAAACTCTCCCTCCCTATCTCAATCCCTCCCTCCTTCCCTCTCTTTCTCCCTTTCCCCCAATCACTCTTTGCTCTCCTCTTACACTTAATCAATCTCCCTCCCTCCCTCTCATTTTCTCCATTGCTCTCTCCAATCCCTTTCACTTTCTCTCTCTTCTCTCCATCTCTCTCTCACAGCATCCTGCTGTCTCTCTATCCTTTCTTTTTTACCACTCATGCTATCTTTCACTCTCTCTATTTCTTTCTTTTTACCCCTCTTCTCTCACTTTATCTTCTTTTATATCTCTCCCACTCTACCTCATTCTTTCTTTCCCCTCTCTCCATTCCACTTCTCACCCTCCCGCTCTCTCCATCTCAATCTCTCTCCCTCTCTCCCCCCTCTCCACTCACTGCCCTCTTGCTCCCTATCTCCATCTTAACCAATATCGTTTCCTCTCTCACTTCCCCTCTCTCCCTCTGCAATCTTTCATGCTTTCTCTCTCCCACAAGGTCTTCAATCTCTCACTCTCTCCCTTACTCTTGCCCTCTATCTCTTTCTTTCGCACTCTCACCCTTTCTTACTATGTCCATCACTCTCTATTCTTTATCTCTTGCTTTATTACTATCCCTTGCAATCTTCTCACTCTCTTTACTCTTTTCCTCTATCTTTGTTTCTCCTTCTCTTCCTTTCTCACTATACCTCTCACTCTCCAACATGTTTCTCTCTCGCGCCCATTACTCTCTCTTCCTCTCTTTTCTCTCTCTTTGTCTCCCTATATCCATCACTCAATCTCTCTCTACCTTCCTCTAATTCTCTATCTCTTTGCTTTCTCACCCACTCTTCTCTCTTATTATTTATTACTTTTCCTCCCTCCCTTATTTCGCTCTCTAATTTTCTCTCTTTCCCCTCTCTTACCTCACTATCTATCATTTCTCTGTTTCATTCTCTTTTTGCTTCTCCACCCTTCTTAGCTCCCACGCTCTCTTTAATTTCACTGTCATTCTTACTCCATTTTCTTCTCTCTCTCTCTCTCTCTCTCTCTCTCTCTCTCTCTTTCTCTATTGCTCTCTCTCACTCTTTCACATTCTCTCTTGCTCTTTTTCTATTACTCTCTCTTCCGCCACTCTCTTTCTTCAGCTTCACTTTCACTCTTATTCCCTTTCTTTATCTCTTTCACAATCTCTATTCTCTCTCATTTTTCTATCGTCATCTTGCTCTCACTCTCTATTCTCTGTCAACTTCTCTCTTACTCTTCACACTCTTTCCTACACTCTCTCTTTCTCTATTTATCTCATTCCCTCAATTCCACCTGTCTTTCAAGTTCTCTCCACTTGCCCTCCCCGACTCCCCTCTTTCTCTTCTCACTCTTCAGAGCTCTCTCTCATTTTCTCTCATTCTCTAATTCTCCCTCTTGCTCACTTTCACTTTCTATACCTTCCCTCACTCTCCTTCTCTCCTTTATCTCGCTCTTTCTCTTCCTACTTTGCTCCCTTCCTCTCTCATTCTCACTATTTATTTGCATTCTCTTTCTCTATAGTTGCTCACTCTTCTCTAACTCTTTCCTTCTATTTCTCTCTCTTTCCTCTCTGTTTGTCCATTCCTCTCTTCTTTTCTATTTGCACGCAATCTCTCCCTTTCTCTCTCCATCCAGACATTGGGAAGGATGGAACCAATAGAGAGGAAGTGGGGGATGGAGAGAGAGAATGAGAAATAGGGAGAGCTAGAGAGAGCGAGGGATAGAGTGAGAGAAAGAGAGAGAATAAAGGCAATGTAAGAGAGCAAAAGACTGAGAAAGAGAGACTTAATAGGGAGTATAAGAGATAGCATGAGTGATAAAGAGAAATATATGGAAAGGTAAAGAGAGGTCGTGAGAAAGATTGAAGAGGAAGAGGGAGCAAGAGAGGGAGAGATAGTGTGAGAGAGAAATAAAGAGTGTTGGAAGATAAATCAAGAGAGATTTAGTGAGAAGGGGAGAGAAAGGGAGAGCAAAGAATGGATGATAAAGAGTTAGAGAGAGGAGTTATAAAGGGAGAGAGGGAGAAGGAAGGGGGATAGAGGGAGAGAAGTGTGTGAGAGAGATAGAGGAAAGCGTAAGTGAGAATGGGAGGGAGAGAGGGGAGAGAGAAGAGAGAGTGAAATGATGGATGAAGAGAAGTAGTTATAGAAGATGAAGCAATAGTATAGAGAGTAAGTGAGAGAGAGATAACAAAGAGTGAGAATGAGAGAAGGGAGTGAGCAATGTTGAAATGAGGGAAGGAGTGACAGAAGGACAGAGTAAGTGAGAAACAAATTGGGAGAGAAGAGTGATAGAAAGAGGGAGACGGTGATAAAGAGGTAGAGTAGGAGGAGGGAGATTAAGAGAGAGAGATAAAGACAAAGGAAAGGGGGTGAGAAAGAGAGCAAGTAAGAGTGAGAGTGAAATTTAATAGAGAGAATGAGATAGAAATGAAGAGGGAAGAGATATTGAGGGATGAGAGAGCAAGTGAGATGGAGTGAAAGAAAGAAGAGGAGTAAGAGAGAATGGTTATGGGTGAAAGAGGGTGAATAAAATGAGAGACGAGAGACCATCATAATATAAGTAAGAGAGAGACAAAATAGGAGAGGAATATAACATGTGAGAGAGTGGGAGAAAAATAAATAGGGAGATAGAGATATTTTGAGAGTGGGAGAGAATATACATACATATTGATTATGGAAAGGTCTAGAGATGAAGAGAGAGGGAGGGAGATTAGAAGGAGATAGTGTGGGATAGGGAGTGAGAGTGAGATAGGAGAAAGAGAAAGAGGTGAGAAGGAGGAAGAAAAGCAAGAAGAAATGTAGAGCAAGGGAAGAGACAAAAAGAGAGCAAATAAGGGAACTAAATAAATTGAGAGAGAGAGAAAAAGTGAGAGAAGGAAAGAGGTTGAAAGAACAATAGGGTGCCTTGGAGAGAAAGGGGCATAAAGAGAAAGATATAGAAAAGAGAGAGGGATAATGCGTGGCAAAGAGAGAGAGGAAGGGGGCGAGAGGGGGCTAGATAGAATTTAGAATGAGAGGTGTGGGAGAGGGAGAAAGAAAAAGATAGAATTTAGAATCTGTTCGTGAGAGTGAAAGAGATCGATAGTAGCATGGGAAAAAGGCAAGAGGGGGAAGTTAGAGAGAGAAAGTGAGTTAGTGAAATTGAGGGGGAGTGAGGAAGTGTAAGAGACACAAGAAGAATGAGTGAGGAAGAGAAAAAGGGTTAGTAAAAGAAAGAGAAAGAAAGAAAGGAAGCGGGGAAGAGAACTCGAAGGAGAGAATAGAGAGTGTGAAAGACATAAAGAGAGGGAGTAGGTCCCTCTATATCTCTATTGCTTTCT
>JAKZJZ010001753.1:0-24989 GCA_022702705.1 Papilionanthe hookeriana x Papilionanthe teres
AGAGAGAATTAGAGAAGGAGGGATGGAAGCAAGAGAGCAAGAGAGGAGAGAGAGAGAGCGGGGAATAGAGTGAGAGAAAAGTAAGAGGAAAAAGAGAAAAGAGAGCTAGCCCTCTTGTTCCTTCTTCCTCATTATTCCTCCTATTTCCTCTTTTGCTCTTTCTATCCCAGCACCCTTCTTTATCTTTATATTACTCTATCATTCTCATTCTCATTCTCTATTCTCTCACTCTCCTATTCTATCTTTTATTTTTTCTATCATCTATCTCTTTCTTTTAACTCTTTCTCTTTGTATATCCTTAACTCTCTCACCATCTCTCACTTTCCTCCTTCCCTCCTTATGTATCCCTCTTTCAAGCTCTCTCCCGCTCTCTCACTCCCTCTCTCTCTTAAATCTCTAGCTCTCCCTTTATCTCCCCGATTTTCACCATCTTCCTTACTTTTGCCCTCTATCTCTCTATGTCCCGCTCTCTCCTTTTCTGACTATGTCTCTTGCTCCATATTATGTTTCTCTCCCTCGCTTTCTTGTTCTCTTTTGCTATCTTTTCTCTCTTAACTCTTGTCCTCTATCCCTCCCTTTCTCCCTCTCTCCCTTTCTCACTCTTTATTATGTTTATCTCACTCACTCTCTTCCTCTCTCTCTTCCTCTCCTTTCCTCTATTTATGTCTCTATATCCATAACTCAATCTCTCTCTACCTTCCTCTATCTCTATTCCTTCTCACCCCCTGTTCTCTTTTTTTTATTACCTCCCCTCTCTCCCTCCCCCCTTATTTCTTTCTTTAGATCCCTCTCTCTTGCCCTCTCCGACCTCACTTTCTATTTTTTCTCTATTTATCTCTCTTTTGTCTCTTTCTCCCTTCCTGGCTCCCTTGATTTTTCAATTTCACACTCACTTTTACACCCTTACTCTCTTCTCTCTCTTTCTCTATTGCTATCTCTCACTCTCTCTCTACCTCCCTCTCACTCCCTCTATATCTCTCTCTCTTTCTCCATCTATCATTCCCTCACACACTCACACACACTCTCTCATGCCCTCTTTCTTATCTCACTCATTGTTTCTCACTGTTTCCTTATTTCTTCCTCTCTTCCTCCTATCTTTAACTGTCTCTCCCTCTGTGTCACCACTATCTCTCACTCTCCTTTCCTTACTTCTGTTCTCACATTATCCCTCTCTCCCTATATATTTCTCCTACACCCTCGTTCACAGTCTCTCTCATTTTCTAGCTTTGTATCTCTTTCAACTCTGTCTCCCTCCATCCCTTACACCTCCCTCCCTCCCACTCTCATAATATCTCTATTTCTCTCTTGTCTCTTTCTCTCACCTCCTCTCTTATATCTTCTTCTTTCTCTCACTCTCTTTCCCAAGATTCTCTATAGATCTCTTTCATTCTCCCACTCTCATTCTCTTTCTCTATAGATCTCTTTCTCACTCCCTCATTCTTTCCCTCTATAGGTCTTCCTTATTTAGCTCAATTCAATCTCCATCCCACTCACTCTCTCTTGAACTCTCACACACACTCATACACTTCTCACTCTCTCTGTCTCTGAATCTTTCTGCCACTCACCCTCTTAAGCTCCATTTCTCAATTTCTATTTCGCTCTCTCTTAGCATGTTGATCTTTCCCTCGCACTCCGTCCTCATCTCCATTATTGCATCTTCCTCCATTTTCTCTCTATCCCCATCTCTTTTTTTCTCTCCCTCGCTTTCTATCCATCACTCTCTCATTCCTTCACTCTATTCTCTTATTATATCTTATGCTCCTTTTTGCTCTCTTCATTGCTGATCTCTCTTCTCTCTTTCATCTCACTCTTTCTCTCCCTCTATCCCACAACTCTCTCTCTCTATTGCTTCCATCCCTCCCACTATCTCTTTCTCTCTCTTCTCTCCATCTCTCCTTTCCTCCCTTACATCCTCCCTCTACTTCTCCATCTCCCTCTCTGTCTTCCTCTATCGGTTGTTCTATCTCTAGAGAAGATTTAATTCAAGTTCCATGTGGGCCAATTACTAGATGCCGTGCAAAGAGGTTGAAGGAAGCTTTTAATGGATTAGTTCATGAGGCTTGGACTCAAGCATATTCATGGAGATCTAAGGAGAAAGACTAACCAAGATTTGTCAACTTAATCCAAGTTCAAGGATAAAGGAGCCATATATTATGGCTGGATGTTTCTTCTTTTATTGCCTTTTAATATTGACTTGCATGCCAACTTGGTGTAGCTTTATTTATTTTTTTCGGACTTCTAGCCATCGCATAAGGAGTTCTTCCCTGACTTATCAAGTGGATTTGCACCACGTTTGTGGGGTCTACCATTGTACTAAATTTCTTTCCTCACGTCAAGCATATGGTGAAGGTCTCATACCGACGTTCTTGTTTGCGTTGAGCATTGGGCCGAGGTTTATCTCCATTCCACCCTAAACCACCGGGTTCTACCTTTATTTCGGTTTGTTCCAAGTTTTCGAATGATTTTCAAGAGTTTTTTAAGCATTTCATACGAATTTGCCTTTGATTCTTTTCAATTTCGTCTTAGGCCATTAGTTTTTTAACTAGAACATCAATCTCATGGTTCCGTCGGGATCCTGTTCACATCACTACATCTCTTCCTCCCTTTCTCCCTCCCTCTCATCCCCTCCCTCGCCCATTTCACTTGATCACTCTATCTCTCCCTCTCTCTCTCTCTCATTTTCTTATTATTTTTCTTACTTTTCCGCTATCACTTTCTCTTTCTCTATCTTCCTTCATGCTCTCTTCTCTTTATATTTCTCTCTCCATCTCACTTCCTCTCTTATTCCCTCTCTCTTCAACCCACTCACTCCCTCCCTCTCTCTATTTTCACTATATATTCTCAATCGTTCTTGCTCTTTTTTCTATTATCCTCTCTTTTACTTCTCTCACCCATAACTTGTCTCTCTTTTATGTTTCTCTCTTCACTCTCTTTTATTTCACCCTTCCTCTACATATATCCCCAACTCTCTCTCCATGTCTCACTTTCCTCCTTCCCTCTACATGTCTCCCTATTTCTCTCTCCCCCTCTCTTTCACACACTCTCTCACTCCCTCCCTCTACCTCTACATCACCCTCATTCTCTCTCTCTCAATATCTCTTACTCCTTCTCTTGCTCTCCTTTCCTCTATGCCTCTAAAATCCTCTCATCTCTTGCTCTCACTTTTCCTACCCACCCTCCCATCTCTCACTTCACCTCTCAATCCTTCTCTTCTCTCCTCTTTTATCCCATTCTTTCTTTCTCTCCATCTTTCACCCTCGCTCCCTGAGTCTTCCTCTCACTACCTTTCTCGCTCTCCTCTCTTTCTCTCACTTTGTCACTTGCTCTCTCTTTCCTGTTCTAACAAGTTTTTATTTTGTTGCACTTCTCTCCCTATCTCTCACACTTATGCTCTATCTCCCCCTTGTTATTTCTCCCTGCCTGCCTCCCTCCCACTCTATCCCTAGCCATCTCTTCAAGTACTTTGCTTTTTCTCTCTATCTCTCTCTTCCCTCTTGAACTCCATGATTTCCTACATCTCTTTCTCTCAACCTCATATCTCCTCTTACTTACTCTCTCTAAATCTCTTCAACTCTCTTTCTTGCTTTTCACCACTCTCTCTTTTTCCTCCTCCATTTCTTTTTATTATTTTTATCTATCTCCTCTTTTTCTTGCTCTTATCTCTCTATCTTGTACTTTTTTCTCAACCTCCCCCTCATCTCCATCTCACTATTTCTCACATTCTCTTACATTCTCCCTCTCTCTTCTTCCCTCTTTCACACCCTCCCTCCCTCTCTCCCACCCCTTTCATTCACACATGAGCTCTATCACTTCCACTCTTTTGTTCAGTCTCTCACACACACTCTCTGTCTCCCCTTCTTGTTCCCTCCCTCTCTCTCAAATTTCACGCTTACTCTTACTATCTTTCCCTCTCTCATTCTCTCCAAACTCTTTTTTTCTCTCAATTTCTCACTCTCTTTCCCTCTCTCCTCCCTCCATCTCTTATCTCTTTACTCACTCTTTCTCTCACTCTCTCACTCTCACTCTCTCACACACTCTCTCTCAATTGCTCTCACATCTTGCTCTCACTTCTCAATCCATCTCATTATTTCTTATTTTCTCTCATAAATCTCTTTTTCCTTTCGATCCCTCCCTCTCAAGAGTAGAGAGAGTTGTGAGATTGGGTGTGATGTAGAAAGTGAGGGAAGAAGGATTGAAAGAGGAAGGGATCTAAATGAAAGAGATGTATGAGAGAAAATAAGAAATACTGAGATGGATTTTAGGGGAGAGAGAAAGATGCGAGAGCAATTGAGAGAGAGTGTTTTAGGGAGAGTGTGAGAGAGAGAAAGAGTGAGTAAAGAGAGAGAGAAGACAGGGTGATAGATGAAAGAGAAACAAAGAGGATAGAGGGAGGTAAGAGAGAGAAATCAATGATAAAGAGGTGAAATAAATAATGATAGAGTGAGCAAGAGATGGAGTGAACTAGAAACAGAGAAAGAGGGAGGGAGTGATAGAGATTGGAGGGAAAGCTGGAGGGTGAAAAGGAGAGAGAGTGAGACAGAAATAGAGAGAGAAAAGAGACAGAGGAAGGATTGAGCAAAAGTTTCAAAGTGAGAGGTAGAGAGAGGGAGATATTGAGGAGGATATCAGAAGCGATAGAGAGGGAAGGGATATAGAGAGACAGAAGGCGGGAGATGAGAGTTGGAGGGAGGAAGAGACTGGTCGATAGTTGAAGTGAAAGAGCGAGTAAAGAGATGGCGGGAGTGATAAAAGAGAGCAAGAGAGAGTGTGTGAGAGAGAAAGTGAGAGGAGAGTAAAAGCGAAAGAAAAGTGATTTCATGAAGAGAGAAAAGAACGAGAGAGGGAGAGAGTGAGGAAGAGGGAGAAAAAGGAAGAGTGAGAGGAAATGAAGAGTGGGAGTGAGAGAGGATGTGAGGCTGAGAGAAGAGAGTGAGGGAAGATATAGAGAGAGTGAGCGAGAGGGAGAGAGGGGATAAAAATGTGATTTTGAGAGAGAGAGTAGAAATGAACTAGAAGAATGTGAGAGGGGGAGAGTGATAGTATGTTTGAGAGAGAGAGAGAGAGAGAGAGGGAGAGAGGGAGGGAAGGAAGGAAGCAAGAGACAGGGGAGAGAGGGAGTTATAATTTAGTTGTGAGAGGAAAGGGAGAAACATAAGTTAGAGTGGGTGAGAGAGAGTAAACATAGAGTGAGAGAGTGAGGGAGAGAGGGAGTAAGAGTGAGAGTGAAACTAAATAGAGAGAATGAGGGAGCATGAAAGGGAGATAGTGTGAAAGTCAAATAGAGAAAAAAGATTGTGAGGGAAGAGAGAGTGTGAAAGAGGGAGAGATTGAGCGAGTGAGAGAGGGAGCAAGAAATAGAGAGACGAGTGTGAGAGAGGGATTAAGGGATTGAAAGAGGGAAGTAGAGCAAGAGAGAGGTGGTGAGGGATAGTGCGAGGGTCAAATGTGAGAGAAAAAAGAGACGGCAAGAGAGAGATAAAGAGAGATGGAATATAAAGATAGAGAGACGGAGGTAGTGAGGGAGAAAGAGAGACATAACAAAGAAGTGAGAGGGTTTAAAGAGAGAATGAATGGGAGAGAGAGTGAGAAGAGAGGTTGTGAAAAGATTGAGTTAGATCAGTTAATCAGGGGTAAAGAGAAGGGAAGAACAGAAGAATGGTGAGAGAGAGGGAGCAAGAGAGAGGGAGACAGAAAGGGAGATAGCGATGGGGAGGGAATGAGGGAGGGAGAGAAGAGAGAGAAAGAGAGAGCGAGGTATAGAAGCAATAGAGGGGGAGAGAGAGAGTGGAGGATAGAATGAGAGAAAGAGTAAGAGGAAGAAGTGAAAAGAAAACAACAAAGCAGAGTGTAAAAGAGCGTATAAGATATAAAAAGGGAATAAAGTGTGAGAAAAGAGAGAGAGAGAGAGAGAGGAAGAGAGAAAAATAGAGAAGAGGATAGACAGTGAAGAGAAAAAGATTGAGTGAGAGAGAGATAGGAGAGAGTGAACAAGAAAGAACGTGATTTAAGGGAGAGTGAGATATAGAGCAGGGAATGGACCTAAAGAAGGTGAGAGGGAGAAAGACTGAGAGAGGAGTGAGAGAGTGTATGAGTGTGTGAGATGGAGAGAGAAGAGTGAGCTACATAGGGGAGATGTAGAAAGGGCACGAATCAGAAAGTAAAAATTATAGAGGGAGAGAGTGAGAGCGGCAAGAGAAAAAAACAAATCAGGAGGGTGCGAAGGGAGAGAGATTTGAGCTAGGGAGGGGGAAGAGAAGAGTGAGACAGAGAGCATGAAAATGAAAGAGAGAGAGAGGGAGGGATCAAGAGAGCGTGAGAACATGAATAAGGAAATGAGAGTTAGAGATATAATAGACAGAGAGGGGAGGGAGAGAGAGAAGGTTAAGAGTCTGTGAAAAACAATGAGAGAGAGGAGAGAGAGGAGAGAGGGATTGAGAGGGATAAAGCTGGAGAGCAGGAAAGAGAGAGTTTGTGTGAGGGATTGAGTGAGAAAGATTGAGTAAAGAGAGAGATTGTGTGTGTGTATGTGAGGAAGAGAGAGTTAGAGGGAAACATAAGAGAAAAAGATGGAGGAATGTCAGAAATAAATGAGAAAGAGAGAAAAAATGGTGAGAAAGAGAGAGGAAAGGAGCGAAGGAGGAGAGACCAGTGGAGAGAAAGTGACAGAGAGTGAAAATGAAATATAGAGTGAAGAAAGACCGAGGGAAGATTGAGTAAGAGAGTGTGAGTGAGATGTAAAGAGATAGGGAGAATATAAGAATGGCTAGGGAGAGCGAGAGAGAGTAAGAAAAAGGGAGACAGAAAGGGAGATGGGGAAAGAGAGAGAGGGAGGGTTGAAGTAAGGGAGGAAGGAGGGAGGGAGAGAAGAGAGAAAGAGACAGCAGGAGGGATGTAAGTAATAGAGAGGGAAAAAGAGTGGGGGATAAATGGAAAGAAAGAGTGAAATGAAAAAGTAAAGAGAGAGAACAATAAAGAGAGAAAAATAACATAATATAGAAAAAGAGGATAAAGTACAAGAAATAGAGAACGAGGAGAGAAAGTAATAGTGATGGGTGTTGAGAGAGAAGAGAGAATGATGTAGAAATGGAGAGAGAGGATGGAGTGTTGAGAGAAAGAGCAACATGGTGAGAAAGTGTGGGGGAGAGATTAAGAGTGAGTGTGTGTGAGAGAGTGTAGGAGTGTGTGTGAGAGCTTAAGGGAGAGAGTGAGTAAGATGGAGAGAGAAGAGTGAGCTGTAAGGGAGGCCTAGAGAGGGCAAGAATGAGGGAGTGAGAAAGATAGAGGGAGAGGAGCAATAAAGAGTACGATAGTGGGAGAATGAAAGGGACCTATAGAGAAAGTGGAAGAGAAAGAAGAGAGTGAAGCGGATAAAGACAAGAAATGAGAGAGAGGGACAAGAGAGAAAAGAGATATTAGGGGAGTCGGAAAGGAGAGAGAGTGTGAGGGAGACAAAGAAGAGAAGGATAGAGAGCTAAAGAATGAAAGAGCTAGTGAGCGAGGGAGTAAGAGAGATGTAAATGGAAAGAGGGGAGAGTGAGAACATGAGTAAGGAAAAGCGAGTGAGAGATAGAGGTAAGATAGAGGGAGGGAGAGGTTAAAGAGAGAGAAAGTGAGAAATGTGAGAGAGACAGAGAAGAGAGAGGGATTGAGAGAGACAAATGTTGGATAGTGTGTGCGGTATTGGGACATAGAAAGAGAGATGCCAGTGACAAAAGAGAGATCGAGAGAGAGAAGTGTAAGAGAGCAAGAAATAAAGAATAGAGAGTGGAGAGATAGACCGATGGATTGAGAGATATTTATGAGTGAGGGATTAAGAAAGAGAAAGAGACACAAATAGAAAGAAAAAGTCAGTGAGGAAAAATAGATTAAGAAAATGTGTGTGGAGGGAAAGAGGGAAGGAGAACAAGAGAATGAGTGAAAGAGAGAGATGAAGAAAGATCAAGAGGGAGAGGGAGAGAGTAAGACGGAGTGAAGGAGAGTGTGTGAAGAAGAGAGGTGAGAGATAGACATAGAGATAAAGGAGGAAAGTGAGTGAGAGTGAGGGAGAGAGAGTGGGGGATATATGGAGAAAAAGAGAGGGAATGAGGGAGTAAGAGTGAGAGTGAATCAAAAGAGAGAGAAAGAGAAGCTAGAAAGGGAGAGAGTGAGAGAGAGAAATAGAGAGAAAAGAGAGTAAGGGAAGAGTAAGTGGGAGAGAGGGAAAGAATGAGAGAGGCAGTAAGAGAGAGGGAGATAAGGAGAGCCAAAGAGAGGGATGAAGGGAGTGAATCTAGGAGGGAGAGTGAGAGAGACTCAGTGAGGGATAAAGGGAGCATCAAAAGAAAATAGAAGAGAGAGTGAGAGAGATAAAAAGAGATGGAATAGAGAGTGAGAGAGAGGAAGAGAGTGAGTGAGAAAGAGTAATAAAAAGAGGTAGTGAGGGTTTAAAGAGAGATAGAAGGAAAGAGAAAGGAAGAGAGAGTGAGAAGAGAGACTAAGGGAATATCGAGTAAGAGTGAGTGAGGGGTATGAAGTGACAGAGAACGAGAGGATATTTAGTGGGGGAGGGAGCAAGAAAGAGAGGGATAAAGGTAAGGAGAGGGAGGTAGGTAGAGAAGTGAGAAAATGAGAGGGGGAGGAGAGAGAGAGTGGGAGATAGAGCGAGAGAAAAGAAAAAGAAAAGAGAGAGGAGAGAACAATAAAGTAGAGTTTAAAATAAAGAGAATAGAGAGTGAGAAAGAGGGAGTCAGAGAGCAAGCACAATAGAGATGGAGTAAGGGAGGGAGAGGAGAGAGCGAGAGAGAAAGAGCAAAACGGTAACAGATAGTGAGACTGAGAGCAAAATATTGAGCTAAAGAGGGTGAGAAGGAGAGAGATTAAGAGTGAGTGAGAGAGTGTATGAGTGTATGAGATGGAGAGAGAAGAGTGAGCTACACAAGGGAGACCTAGAGAGGGCATGATGAGGGATTGAGAAAATAGAGGGAGAGATTAAGCGCGTTGAAGAGTACAGTAGTGAGAGAGTGAACGAGATCTAGAGGGAAATAGAAAAATAAAGTGAGGGAGAGAAGAAGATATAAGGAAGGGAAAGAGAGAGGGGGACAAGAGATTGAAAGAGATACTAGGAGGGTGGGAAGGGAGAGTGTGAGCAAGGGTTGGTGGAGGAGAAGAGAGAGATAGAGAGTGAAAGAATGAAAGAGAGAGCGAGGGAGGGATTAAGAGAGATATATAGATAGATAGATAGAGAGAGAGTGAGAATAAGAGTAAGTAAAGGAGAGTGAGAGAAAGAGGAGATAGGGAGATTTACCTAGAGGGAGAGAAGGAGAGAACGAGAGAAGTGTGAGAGAATGTGAGAAATAATTAGAAAGAAGTGAGAGTGATTAGGAGAGATAAAACTTAGAGAGCGAGAGAGGGTGTGTATGAGTGGGAGAGAGTGAAAGAGATCTAAAGAGAAAAAGGGAGAGAACTTGAGAGAGGGAGAAAGTGTATGAGTTTTTGAGATGGAGAGAAGATTGAGCTACATAAGGTAGGCCTATAGAGGGCAAGATTGAGGGTGTGAGAAAGATAGAGGAGAGAGTGAGGCTGATAAGGAGAACAAGTGTGAGAGGGTGAAGGAGATCTAGAGAGAAAGGCCCATATTCTCTTCCTTTCTCTCTCTATCCATCTTTCCTCTCTCCCACTATCTAACCCTCACTCACTCTCACACACTCTCTTTCTCTCTCTTCTGCTTCCCCTCCATTTTTCCCTCTCTCTTTTCCTCTTCCTCATTGTCTATTCCACACTCCCTCTCTCTTTCCTACTCTTTCTTTTACTCATACTCTCTTTTTTTCACTCCTTATTCCTCTTTCATTATCTTCATTCTTTCTTCTCTTTCTACTTCTTTCAATATCTCTACCTATGTCACTCCCTCTCTTAAATCTCTCTCACTCCCTCCCTCTCTCTATTATTCACTCTTTGTTCCTTATAGTTCTTGCTCTCACTTCTATAACCCCTTTTTCCATTACATGCACTCACACACAAAAATTCCCTCCCTCGCTCTCTCTCTCTCTCAAACCCACTCTCATTGTCTCTCTTGTTCCTCTTTTGCTCTCCTTCCTTAAACTTTCTTCTCTCTCTCTCTTTTGCTTCCTCTATTCTATTTCATTCTAACTTTTACTCCCTCCCTCTCTTTTTCTCGCATTCTCTCATGCTCTTTCTTTTGTTGGTCACTCTTCTCTCTCTCCTCTCACTCTCTCTTCCTCTATCCCCTTCTCTCTTGCTCTATCTCCCTCATTCCCCCTCTCTCTCACTTGTCCCTCTCTCTCACACAAACAATCTCTCTCTTTATCTCCCTCTATCCCTCCTATGGACTTCCCCTCAACGTTTCCATCTCTCTCTCTCATTCATCGTCCTATTCACCCTCCCTCTCTCCCTCTCACTCACTCCCTCTTTATCTATTTTCTACCACTCTATTCTCTCTCAAATTTTCTCTCCCTCCAACCATCACTCCCTCTCATATAAATCTCTCTCACTCCCTCTTTCTCACTTTTTGGTGTCTATCTCTTTGTATTCTGTTGGTCACTCTTCTCTTTCTTTCTCACACCCACTATCCCACAAACACTTTCTTTTCTCCCTCTCTTGCTTTCATTCACTCCTTCTCACATCCTCTCTCATTCTTCAAAATATATTCCCACTCCCTTTCTCTCTTCTTCTCTCTATTAAATTTCACTCTCACTCTTACTCCCTCTCTTTCTCACCCACTTTTCTCTGTATGTCTCTCTCTCTCTAACTCTCACTCCTCCTCACTCTGCCTCTCTTTATTTATCGACCTCCTTATCTCACTCTCTTCTCTCCTAATTTTTCTCTCTCTCTCTCTCTCTTTCTGTCGCTCCCTCCCTCTCTTCAACTTAGCACACTCCCTGCCCTTCTTTTCTCCTTCTCACTCTTTGTTATCTTTCTCTCACTACTTCTCTTAGTCCTCTATCCTCCAAGTCTCACTCCTCTATCCTCCTCCTTCCCTCCCTCACTCACACTTTCCTCTTTCTCTCTATATTGCACTTTATCTCCCTCTATCACTCCTTCCCCTTCCCGAGCTCCCTTTACAACTCCTCTCTCACTCTTTATTATCCATTCATTTGCTTTCCCTCTCTCTTCCCTTCTCGCTCACTCACTCTTGCTCTATCTTCCAACACTATATTTCTCTCTCACACTCTCTTCCTCTCTTGCTCCCTCTCTCTCTCTTAAAATTTTCTCGCAGCCTCCCTCTATCTCTCCATTTCCGTCTTTTTACCACTCATGCTTTCTCTCACACTCTCTATTATCTTTCTCTATTTCTCTCTATTTCTTCCTCTCTATTTCTCTCTATATCTTCCTTCTCTATCTTTCTCTCACTCTCTCTTGCTCTCCCTCACTCCCACTCTCTTCCTCACTCTTTCTCTTCCTCCATCCCACATTGTGTCTCTCCATCTTTATTGCTTCAATCCCTCCCTCTATCTCTTTCTCTCTATTTTCTCCCTCCCTCCCCTCCTCCATTACTTTTTCCCTCCCTCCATTTCCTTCCCCATCTCCATCTCTATCTCCCTCTTCATCTTCCTCTCTCTCTGAGTCTCTCTCTATCTTTTTACCTCATCATCCCTCAGTCTCTCTTCTCTATTTTTTTCATTTTTACTCTCTATCACTATCTCTCTACTACTCTCTCTGTAATCCATCTCACTCCCTCTCTCTATCTCTCTTTCTTGCTCACTTCATCACTCTCTCTCTCTCACCCTCTCCATTTCTCTTTATCTCTTTATCTCTCTCACTCTCTCTCTCTCTCTCTCTCTCTCTGACATATTTTATCCCTAACTACCTCTCTTTCACTCCCTACAACTCTCTCGATCTCCACTCTCCTTATCTCTTTCTTGCTTCTTATCTCACTCGCTAAATTTTTCTCTTTCTCATTCTCTCTTCCCTAAGTCTTTCTTTATTTTTCTCTGACACTCTCTCGCTTTCTCGCTCCCACTTTCTTCCTCTTCCATTTCACGATCACTCTTTCTCCCACTTCCCATTGTCTTTCTTCCTTTATTTCGTTGCTCTCTCTTCTCTCTTTCCTTTATATCTTTATCCCCCTCTCTATTTCTTCCTTGTCTCCCTTTCTCTCTCGCTTTCTCTCTCTCTCAACACACACTCGTTCTCTCTCTCCCTCTCAATCACTTCCTCTTCATCCCTCTTTATTTCAATCTCATGTTCTAACCCCTCTCTCCCTCTCACTCACTCTCTTTCTATATGTTCCTCACTCTCTTCCTTCATCCTCCCTTCACCTCTCTCTTTCTCACACACACTCTCTCTCACTCTTTTGTCAATATTTTATCACTTTTCTTTCTCTATTTCTCTCTATTACACAAACAATCTCTTGCTCTCTCTATTTATCACTCATCCTTATCTCTTAACCCACTTTTTCTCTCCAACCAAACCTCACTCTCTACCTTTTTCATTACTTCACTCTCTCTATCTCCCTCTCATCCTCACACTCTCTGCATATCTCCCTCAAATCTTCCTCTCTCTACCTCTATCTCACTATGTTTTGCTCAATCTTCTCTGAGTCCATCTTCTTTCTCACTCTCCCTCCCTCCCACTCTCTCTTCAACCCCCTCTATCTCTTCCTTTCTAATACACTCTTTAATCCCTATCTTTACTCATTCTTTTGCTCTCTCTTTCAATCTCTATTTCACTTCTCTTTATTGTTTTCTTGCTCTCCTTTGCCCCCACTCTATCTCTCTGTTTCTCTTGCTTCTATCACCCTCTCTTCTCTTTCTTCACTCACTCCATATCTACCTTTATCTCACTCTCTATCACTCTCCCTCCCTCACACACTCACTCTCAGTTTCTCTCACATATTGCTCTCTCCCCTCATATCCATCTCTTTGTTTCTTATATTATCTCTTTCTCGCTCTCTATCTTACACCTCTCTCACGCTCCTATTGCACTCACTCATTGACTCCCTCACCCTCTCTCTCATTTTCTCTATCGCTCTCTCTCACTCCATCTCTCTTGCTCTCTCCCGCACTTTCTCTTTTCTCTACTTCTCTCTCACTCTTCCTCACACATTCTCTCACTCTCTCTCTCATCCTTTCTCCCTTATTTTTGCCCTCCCGCATCCCTCCCCTCACTCTCTCTATGTCAATCTCTCTCAGTCTCCATCTCCTCCTCTTTTTTCCTTTTCACTCGCTCTCTAACCTCAATCTTTCTCACTATCTTTTGTTCTCTCTTATTCTATGCTTCCTATCTCTCTCTTAAATCATTATTTCTCTCTCTCCCATTTTCATTCCCTCTCTCTGTTAAGTCATTTTAACTCTCTATCTATCACCCCCTTTTTCACTCTTGCCCTCTATCTCTCTCTTTCTTGCTCTCTCCCTTTCTCACTATGTCTCACTCTTTATTATGCTTATTTCTCTTGCTCTCGAGCTCTCAACTTTTGTTTTCTCTTTTACTCACTCTTTATCACCCTATATTGATCACTCTAACTCTCTCCCATCTTCTCATTCTCACTTCTTCCATCCCTTTCTCTCAACCTCATACCCTCTCTTACTTTCTCCATGACAATCGCTTTAGCTCCCTTTCTTGCTCTTCCCCAATATCTTTTCTCCTCCATTTCTTATTACTATTTTTCTATCTTCTCTCTTTCCGTTGGTCCTATCTTTCTCCCTCCCACTCACACTCTCTCTTTCCCTTTCACTCTCACCATATCTTTTTTCTCTCTTATCCCTCTCTCTATTCCTTCTCTTATATCCTCTTCCCTCTCTCACTCTCTTTTCCTCCTTCTATATAGTTCTCTTTCATTCTCTCACTCTGGTTCTCTTTATCACACTCTCTCCCCCTTATCATTCTCACTCCCTCATTCTTGCCCTCTCTTGGTTTCCATTATGTAGGCCCCTTCTCTCTCCATCTAACTCACTGTCTCTCTCGCTCTCACCCTCTTAAGCTCAGTTTCTTAATATCTATCTCACTCTCTCTTACCATCTTGCTCTTTTGCTCACACTCTTTCTCACTCCATTGTTTCATGTTTCTCCCTTCTCTCAATATCTTCATCTGTATTATTTGCTCTGCCTCACTCTCTCTTTGTTGCACTCCGTTATTTTATCTCAAGCTCTCTTTTGCTCTCTTCATTGTTGCTCTCACTTCTCTCTTTCATCTCACTCTTTTTCTCCCTCTATCCTCCACTCTCTCTCCATCTCTATTGCTTCCATCCATCCCATTATCTCTTTCTCCCTCCCTTACTTCCTCCCTCCCTCCCTCCGTCTCCCTGTCCATCTCCCTCTCTCTTGCACTCTCTCTCTCTCTTGCCATTCTTCTATTCTTCCTATCTCTTTTCCTCTTACTCACTCTCTCTTACTCAATCTCCTCTTCTCTCTCTATTTTCTTTTCAGGCTTTATTATATTCTCTCTACTGTTCTCACTTTAATCCATCCCACTCCCACTTATCACTTTCACTCTTTATCACTCTCTATAGAGAGAGTGTGACAGAGTGTATGAGTGTGTGTGAGAGCTTAAGGGAGAGTGTAAGTGAGATAGAGAAAAAAGGGTGAGCTACATAAGGAAGTCCTGGAGAGGGCAAGAATAAGGGTGTGAGAAGGATGGAGAGAGAGTGATAGAGAAGTGGAGTGAAATAATGAAAGAGTTATATAGAGAAAGAGGAGAAAAGAGTAATAGAGATGGGGATGAGATAGAGGGAGGGAGACGGGAGAAAGGGAGTGAGAAAGAGAGAAAGAGGGAGAAAGTGAGATTGATTAAAGACTAAGCAATAAAGAGAAAGTGATAGAGTGAAAAGGAAACAAAGATAGAAGTGAGATTGAGGGAAGATTTAGTAAGAGAAAGTAAGTGAGAGGTAAAAAGAAAGGAAGAATGGAATAATGACGAGAAAAAGAACGCAAGAGAGAGAGTGAGAACGAGAGGAAGTCAAAGAAGGAGCTGGGGAAAGAGAGGGAGGGAGGGATGAAGTATGGGAGGAAGAGAGGAGGGAGAGAAGAGAGAGAAAGAGATAGTGAGAGGATAGAAGAAATAGAGACTGAGAGACATAGTGAGAGAGGGAAAGAGAGACATAGTGAGAGAGAAATATAATAGAGACTGAGAGACATAGTGAGAGAGGGAAGATAGAGATAGACAGCGAGGGTAAAGAGAGAGAAAAGATAGCTAAGTAGAGATAAAGCGCGACAAAGAAAATAGAATTGAGGTAAGAGACATAGTAAGAAAGGGTGCGAGTGAGAAAGAGAGAAAGAGAGGGCAAGAATAAAGGAGAGAGTGAGAGATTGAAGGAGGGAGTGAGAGGAAAAGAAAGTGAGCAAGATGGAGATAGGGAGCTAGATTAAATGAATGAATGAGAATAAGACATGGAGAGAGGGAGATGGAGAGGGAGAAAGAGAGAGATGGAGACAGATTGAGATAGAGAGGGTGGGAGGGTGAGAAGTGGGAGAGAGGGAGAGAGAATGGATGATAGAGGGAGAGAGAAAGGATGAGAGAGAAATAGAGAGAAGATAAAGTTAGATAACAGAGAACAAGAGAGAGGGGATGGGAGAGAGCAATGGAGAAAATAAAGGGAGGGAGGGAGGGAGATTGAGTGAGTAAGTGCAAGAGGAGAGAGAGAGAGAGATGAGAGATATATGGAGAAAGGGAGAAAGAGGGGGAAGAAGGGTGTGAAAGAGGATTGGATTAAGATAGAGAGGGAGAGTAAGAGAATGACTGAGAATGAAAGGAGAGAGAGGAATATAAAGGGAAAGAAAGAGTGACTAAAGAGAGAGAAGAGAGGGAGATAGAAGAAAAAGCAAAAGAGATCACATAAACAACAAAGAGAGATGAAATAGAGAGAGTGTGAGATCATGAGAGGGAGTAAGAGATGGATTGAAGAGTGAGCTGGAGAAAGAGAGGGTAAGGTAGAAATAGAGAGAGAAGAGAGACTAAAAGAAGATAGAGCAAAAGAGACAGAGAGTGTGAGCGAGATAGATATAGAAATTGGGCATGAGAATAGAAAGTGTGAAAGATATAACCAGAAGGAGTTGGAATGAGAGTGAAGCTGAAGAGAGAGAGAAAGAGTGGGTGAAAAGAGAGAAATAGAAAAGGAGCAAGAAAGAGAATGATAGATGGAGAAGAAAGAGAGTTAGGGAGGGAGAATGAGAGCAAGAGGGAGAGAGAAAGAAAGAGAGTGCAAGAGAGAAAAAGGGAGAGAAGCAAGTGAGGGAAGAAGAGTGAGAGTGAAATTAGAGAGAGTGAGTGAGCGAAGAGAGAGGGTGACAGAGGGGGAGAGAAAAAGAAAAATTTAAGAAAGTGAGATATGAAGCGAGAGCAAAAGAAAGCAATAATTAGTAAGATTTAGATTGGCAGGGAGATTAAGAGAATAAGTGAGAAGGAAATAAGAGAAGGAGATGAACAGGGAGAGAGGGAGAGAGCGGGAGAGAGATACTAAGATAGAGAGAGTGGGAGGGAGGGAAGCGGGAGGGAGGGAATGAGAGAGAAAGTTTAAGAGTGAGACCGAGAGAATGGGAATGGAAGAGTGAGAGAGAAATAGAGGAAATATAAAGTTAGAGAATAGAAAGCAAGAGAAAGGGATTGAGAGGGAGATATATAAGGGATATGAGATAGCAGGAAGGTAAGAGGGCGATAGAGAGAGACTGAATTAATGAAAGAGGGGGAGAGGGTAATAGAAAGAGAGGGGAGATTATTGGAGAAAATGAGTGAGTAAAGTGATAAGTGAGTGTGATAAAAGTGAGAAAGTGTGCGTGAGAGAGAGAAAAATAGATAAAGAAAAATGATAAAGCAAAAATAAAGAAAAGAGCGTGAGAAGGAGATAGTGAGACAGAGAGAGATGGAGGGAGGGAGTGAGAGAGAATGAAGAGAGTGGGAGTAAGAGAGGAAGAGAGGGTGAGATAGAAGAGAGACTGATGGAAGATATAGAGAGAAGGTCAGAGTGTGGGGGTAGAGAATGAGACTTAGTGGGAGAGAAGGGGGTGAATTGGAAGAGAGTTAGAGGGAGAAAGGGAGAGAGTGTGTGTGAGAGAGAAAGGGACGGTGAGAAAGGAAGAAAGAGGGAGGGAGGAAAGGAAGCAAGCTATAGGGGAGAGAGGGATAGAAAAATTGAGAGGAGAGAGAGGAGAGCGAGCAATCAAAGAGAGATTAACATGAAGTGAGAAGGAGAGAGGGAGAGAGGGAGTGAGGGAGTATTAGTGAGAGTGAACTGAAAATAGAGGGGGAGCGAGAAAGAGAGAGAGTCTAAGAGAGAATTGGAAGAGAGAGAGTGAGAGAAGGAGAGAATGAGTGAGCATGAGTGGGAGAAAAAGTGAGAGAGAAACGGAGAGTGGGAGAAAGAGAGGGATAAAGGGAGTTAAAGATGGAGGGAGGGCGAGAGAAAGAGAATGAGGGAAAAAGGGAGTGTCAAAAGTGAGAGATACAACTGAGCGAGAGAGAGAAATAAAAAGAAATGGAATAGAGAGAGTGAGAGAGGAGAGAGTGAGTGAGAAAGAAATATTGGAGGAAGTGAGAGGATTCAATGAGAGAGAGAATAGGCAAGAGAGGAAGAGAGAGTGAAAGGGAGAGATTGTGAGAAGAGAGACTGAGACAAATAAAGAGAAAAAGTGTGAGAGAGTCAAAGAGATCTCGAGAGAGATAGGAGGTAGTGAGAGGGTTTAAAGAGAGTGCAGGAAAGAGAATGGAAGAGAGAGTGAAAGGGGGAGAGTGAGAAGAGAGACTGAGGGAAGATCGAGTAAGAGTAAGTGGGGGCTATAAAGAGGTGAACAGAAGAATGATGAGAGAGAGGGAGATGGAGAGGGATAAAGGGGGAAGGGAAGAAGGGTGAGATGAGAGAGAATGAGAGAGGGAAAGATAGAAGCAAGAAAGGAGAGAGAGAGAGCGGGGAATATAATGAGAGAAAAGTAAGAGGAAAAAGAGAAAAGAGAGCTAGTCCTTCGTGTTCCATCTTCCTCACTCTTCCTCCTATTGCCTCCCTCACACTTTTTCTCCCAGCCCCCTCTTCATCTCTCTATCACTCTCACTCTTAAGATGTCTCTTTTTCATTCTCATTCTCTATTTTCTCTTTCTCATAGCCTATCTTTCATTTATCCCTCTTCTCTCTCGTTCTTTTACGCTCTCTTCATATATCCTCAACTTTCTCTCACCCTCTCTCACTTTCCCCCTTCTCTCCTTATATCTCCCTCTCTCTCCCTCCCCTCTTCTTCATGCTCTCTCCCCCTCTCTCACTCCCTCTCTCTTTAATCTCTAACTCTCTCCCTCTATCTCCCCCGTTTTCACGCTCTTCCTCACTACTTCCCTTTATCTCTCTCTATCTCGCTCTCTCCTTTTCTTACTATGTCGCTTACTCCATATTCTATTTCTCTCTCACGCTTTCTTGCTCTCTCTTGCTATCATTTCTCTCTTGACTCTTACCCTCTATCTCTCTCTTTCTCCTTCTCTCCCTTTCTCACTATGTCTCTCACTCTTTATTATGGTTCTCTCACTCACTCTCTTGCTCTCTCTTCCTCTCTTTTACCTCTCTTTATCTCTTTATATCCATAACTCAATCTCTCTCTCTCTACCTTTATCTCATTTAATCTCTATTCCTTTTCACCCTCTTTTCTCTCTTTTTGTTTATTACCTCCCCTCGCTCCCTCCTCCCTTATTTCATTCTCTAGACCCTTCTGTGTTTCCCTCTCTGACCTCACTTTCTATTTTTCCTCTATTTCTCTCTTTTTTTTCTCTCTCTCCATTCCTGGCTCCCTCAGTCTCTTAAATTTCACTCACTTTTACTCCCTTACTCTCTTCTCTCTCTTTCTCTCTTGCTATCTCTCACTCTTTCTCTCTACCTCCCTCTTTCTCCCTCTCACTCCGTCTCTAACTCTCTCTCTCTCTCTTGATCCATCTATCATTCCTCACACACACTCTCTCTCTCTCCAACTTTTATCTCTCTCAATCCCTTTCTCTTCTCCCTTTCATTGTTTCTCACTTCCTTTTTCCCTCTGTCTCACCCATATCTCTCACTCTCTATTCCTTACACTTGTTCTCACTCCTCCCTCTCTCTTTATGTATTTCTCTTGCTCCCTCACTCACAGTCTCTCTCATTTTCTAGCTCTGTATCTATCACTTCTCTGTCTCCCTCCAAGTCTAATAATATCTCTATTTTTTCTCTCTTGTCCCTCTCTATCATCTCCTCATCTTCTTCTCTTTCTCACTCTCTTTTCCTGGATTTTCTATAGATCTCTTTCATTCTCCCACTCTCATTCTCTAACTCTATAGATCTCTTTCTCACTCCCTCATTTTTCCCTCTGTAGGTCTCCCTTATGTAGCTCACCCTTCTCTCTCCATCCCACTCACTCTCTCTCTCGAGCTCTTAAACACACTTCACACTTTCTCTCTCTTAATCTCTCTCCCTGTCACCCTCTTAAGCTCCATTTCTCGATCTCTATCTCGCTCTCTTTTACCATGCTGCTCTTTCTCTCGACTCCATCCTCTATCTCCATTGTTGCATCTTCCTCCCTTCTCTCTTTATCCCAATCTCCTTTATTCTCTCTTCCTCGCTCGCTATCCTTCGCTCTCTCTTTCTTTCACTCTATTCTCATTTCTATCTTATGCTCTTTTTTGCTCTCTTCATTGCTTCTCTCCCTTCTCTCTTTCATCTCACTCTTTCTCTACCTCTATCCCATACACTCTCTCTCCTTCTCTATTGCTCCATCCCTTCCACTATCTCATTTTCTCTCTTCTCTCCATCTCTTTTTTCCTCCCTTACATCCTCCCTCTACTTCTCCATCTCCCTCTACTTCTCCATCTCCCTCTCCGGCTCCCTCTCCCTCTTGCTCTCTCGCTAGCCATGATTTCATTCTCCCTATCTCTTTACCTTTCACTCACTCATTCTTACTAAGTCTTCCCTCGATCATTCTTCTAACTTTATATCCTTTTCAAACACTCTATCACTTACTCTCTATTGCTCTCTCTTTAATCCATCTCACTCCCTACCTTTATCTCTCTTTCTAACTCCCTTTCTTCCCACTCCCTTCCTCTATCAAATCCCTATCTCTCTCAGCCTCTTTTCCTCTATTACTATAGATCTCTTTTATTATCCCACTCTCATTCTATTTGTCACACTCGCTGTCTATCTTTCTCCTCCCTCAATCCTGACCTCTTGCTCTCTTTAGGACTTCCTTATGTAGCTCACCCTTCTCTCTCCATCTTACACTCTCTCGAGCTCTCACACACACTCATACACTCTCTCTCAATCTCACACACACTCGTACAATCTCTCACTCTCACTCTCTCTCTCTCTCTCTCACCCACCTAAGCTCCATATCCTTTTCTCTATTTATGTCTTATCACATTTTCTTTCTCTTCTGCTCTCTCCCTCCCTCTTTCTCTCTCACACACTCTCTTATCATTTTTCTCACTTTTTCTCTCCAACAATCACTTAGTCTCTTCCTCCCTCCCTCTCTCTATCTCTCTCACCCTCAATCTCTCTCTATATCTCCCTCTCTCTCCACCTCTCACTCCCTATCTTTTTATCAATCTTCCCTGAGTCTCTCTTTTCTCTTACTATCACACCCTTCTTCCTCCCGCTCTCTCCTCAATCCCTATCAGTCCCTCCCTCTATATCTCTATTTCTACTTCACTCCCTTTCTTGCTCTCACTCTCACTCTATATTTCATCTCTCCTTATCGTTTTGCTTGCTCTCTCTTGCCTTCTCTTTGTCCTCTCCCTTGCTTTTTCTTCTATCACCCTCTCTTCTCTATATTTACTCACTATTTCATCACCCTCTCTTCTCTATATTTACTCACTATTTCTTTTCCTCTATCCCTCACTCTCTCTCTTAGTCTCCCTCCCTCCCTCTCTCAATCACTCTCACATCTCACTCTCGCTCCTCATCCCCATCTCATTATTTCTTAGGTTCTCTCGCACATCTCTCTCATCTTCTGTCCCTCCCTCTTTCACTCCATCCTTCACTCTCTTTCTCCCTTTCTTCCTATCTCTCTCTTTTCTCTCTCCTCTTGCACTCACCCACTCAATCTGCCTCTCTCCCTCTCATTTTCTCCATTGCACTCTCACATTCCCTCTCTCTTGATCTCACTTCTCTCACTTTCTCTTCTCTCTATTTCTCTCTCATTCTCCCTCATCCTTTCTGACTCCCACTTTCCCTCCCACTTCTCGCCCTGCCACTCTCTCTATCTCCCTCTCTCCATCTCTCTTTCTCACTCATTCTCTTAATCTCACCCCTATCTCCATCTTACTCCCTATATTTTCCTCTCTCGCTTCCTCTCTCTCCCTCTTAAATCTTTCATGCTCTCTCTTTCCCTCTCTCACTTGCTCTCTCCCTCTATCTTCCTCGTCTCACTCTCTACCTTACTCTTGCCCTCCATCTCTCTGTTTCTCACTCTCTCGCTCTCTTCCTATTTCTCTTACACTCTACTTTGTTTGTCTCTTACTCTCTTGCACTCTTTTACTATCTTTTCTCTCATTTTACTCTTTCCCTCTATCTCTCTCTTTCTACATCTCTTCCTTTCTCACTGCCTCTCACTCCCTATTATGTTTCTCTCTCTCGCTCTCTTGTTCACTCTTCCTCTCTTTTCTCATTCATTATCTCCCTAAATCCATCACTAAATCTCTATCTAGCATCTTCTCATTCTCTATCTCTTTTCTTTCTCACCCCTCTTCTCTCTTATTTTTTATTGCTTCCCCTCCCTCCTTATTTTATTTTATGTTTCTCTTACTAGTCCCCTCTCTTACCCTCTATTACCTCACTCTCTATTCTTTCCCTATTTCTCTCTCTTTTTGTCTCTCCCTCCCTTCTTGACTCCCTCGCTCTCTTCAATTTCACTCTCACTCCTACTCCTTCACTCTCTTCACTCATACTTTCCCTCTCTCTACTTATCATGCTCTCTTACACTCCCTCCCTTTATCTCTCTCTTCCTATATATATATATATATCCTCTCACATTTTCTCTCCCTCTATCCACCACATCTCTCTACCATCCCTCTTCTCTCTCTCGCACACTCCCGCTCTCTCCCTTGCTCTTCCTCTCTCTCACTCTCTATTCCACTTTCATTATTGAACTTTTTCTCAATCCATCTCTCTTATGTCGCTCTTTCAATTCTCTCATCACTCTACCCTTTATCACCTATCATCCTCTCTCACTCCCTCCCTCCCTCCCTCTCTTCCTCTCTTTCAACCTTCTCTCTTATCACTCTTTCCTCCTCGTCTCTCTCTAATTATTTATTAATTTCTCTCACACTTTTCTCTCTCCCTCTTCCCTCTCGCTTTATCTACATATCTCTCACTCTCTATCTATTACTCATTATTTTGTTCCCTTTCTTTCTTATTTGCTCTTTCTTCATTCACCCTCTCTTCTATCTCTATTTCTCTCTTACTCTCTCTCCTCTCTCCCTCCCTATCTTTCTTTAATTACACTCTCTCTTACTCACTCTCTGTTCTCTCTTTATCTTACTCCCTCTTCTCTCTCTTTCGCTCTCTATCCTTAACGTACTCTCTCTCCTCCCTCTTGTTTCCTTCCCTCGCTCGTTCCTACCTCCCTCCCCATCTTTCTCACTCACTTTATCTTCCACTCTTCCACACTCTCTCTCCCTCTACCTCCCACTCTCCCTTTCCATCTCTCTCTAGCTCTCTATTTCCTCTCTCTTTCCTGCTCTCTCAAGCTCTCTCTACTCTCCCTCTCTCTCACTCTCTATTCCATCACTTTTTTATCTCTCTTGCTCTCTCTTTCTCACTCTCTCAATCTTGTCCTCTCTAAGTCTCACTCATGTAGCGTACTCTTCTCTATCCTTCTGACACACACATACACACTCTCACTCTCTCTCAATCTCTCTCCCTCACCCTAGTTAGCTCCATTTCTCAATCTTTGTTGCCATTTTGCTTTTTCTCACTCACTCTTTTTATCCCTTCTCTATTATATTTTCTCAGTCTCATTCTTTCTCACACTCTATTCTCTTTTACATAGTCCTTCGTTGCTCCCTCTTCTTTCTTTTTTTTTCATTTTGTCACTCCATCCCCCACTTCCTCTCTCCTCTCTCTCTTGTTTCTATTCCTCCCTTTCTCATTTTATCACATATATTCCTTCCTCCCTCTCCCTACCATTATCCCTCTCCGTCTCCCTCTCTCTCTCAACAATGTCCTATTCTCCCTCACCTTTTACCCCTTACTTACTCTCTCTTGATCTTCCCTCAGTCTCTCTTCTCACTCTCTGTCCCTTCCACTCTCTCTTCCTTTCTCTTTCCTGCTCTCTCTTAAATCCTCTCAATATCTCCTTCTATCTCTCTTTCTTACTCATCCTCTCCTCTCTCTCACTCTCTAATCCACCTCTTTTCATCTCTCTTTAAATCCTCTAAATACCTCCTTCTATCCCTCTTTCTTACTCATCCTCTCCTCTCTCTCACTCTCTAATCCACCTCTTTTCATCTCTCTCTCACCCTCTCTTCTGTCTCTCTCTTTTCACACTCACTTTAACCCTCACTACCACTCTTTCTCTCTCCCTCCCTCTTTCACTCCCTTCATCCCGCCACTTTCTCCTGCTCTCCTTATCTCCCTATCTCTTGCTCCATCTCTCGCTCGCTCACCGCCTCTCTTCTCTCTATTTCTCTCTCACACACTCTCGCATTCTCTTTCCCTCTTCCTATCTCTTCAGTTTCACTCTCACACATACTCCCTCATTCCCTCTCTTTCTCACTCCATGTTCACTCTCTGTTGCTCACTCTTGCTTCAATTGAGCTCGCTCCTCTCTCTCCTCTCAATCATTCTCTCCCACTCTCCCCCACTCCTTTCATTCCTTCCCTCCCTCTCTCTCCCTCTCTTTCCCTCTCACACATACTCTCCCCCTCAGTCCCTCTCACTCTCTTCCAATTAATCCCCCTCTTTCTCCCACTAAATCTCATTCTGTACCCCCTCTCTCCATCCCTCTCACTCACTCTCCATATCTTTCTTGACACTCTCGTCCTCTCTCACTCCCACTATCTTCCATCTCTCTCACTCCCTCCATCCATCTCTCTCTTCTTCACTCGCTTTTCTCTATTTATGCTTAATCACTTTTTCTTTCTCTATTGCTCTCTTTGACAAACTTTCTCTTGCTCTCTTTTATCACTCTCTTATCACTATCCTCACCCTTTCTCTCTAACCATCTCTCACTCTCTTCCCTCTCTCTCTCCCTCTTTCATTAATTAAATCTCTCGCTATGTCTTTTCTCCCTCCATCTCTCTCTCCATATTTCCCTCAATATCTACACTTATCTAGCTCTCACTCACTATCTTTTACTCTATCTTCACTGAGTCTCTCTTCTCTCTTGATTCTTGCCTTACCCTCTCTCCCTCACTCCCTTCACTCACTCTTCAATCCCTATCTTAATTCCCTCTTTTACTCTCTCTCTCTCTCACACACACACTCTCTATTTCATCTCTCTTTGTTATTTTATGCTCATATTTGCCCCCTCTATGTCTCTCTATCCTAATCTTTCTTCTATCTCCCTCTCTTCACTCTCTTTACTCACTATTTTTCTCCCTCTATATATCACACTCTCTCACACACTACCTTCCTTACACACTCTTTTATTACTCTCACATCTTGCTCTCTCCTCTCAAAAGAATCCATTATTTATCATTTTCTCTCATACTTCTCTCCTTCCTCTTTGATACCTCCCTCATTCAATCATCTCTCCCTATCTTTCTTCCCCTCTCTCTCCTCTTGCACTCACTCATTCACTCCTCTCTCTCCCTCACTTTTCTCTATCGCTCTCTCTCATCCCTTTCTTTTGCTCTCTTTTCTCTCACTTTCACTTTTCTCTATTTCTCTCGAGCTCTCCCTCTCCCTTTCTCTCACCCTCTCTCTCATTATTTCTCTATCATTCCCTCCCTCAGCTACCCTCCCTCCCACGCTCTCTATCTCAATCTCTCTCCCTCTCTCTCCCTCACTCCCTCTCCATCTCCCTCTCTCCTTCTCTCCTTTTAACTCATTCTCTAACTCCCCCTCCCTATCTCAATCCCACCCATGCTCTCTATCTCAAATTATCTCCCAAGCTCTCTCTCAC